>BPLS01024029.1:0-17080 GCA_019656275.1 Rhododendron kiyosumense
TGTCGTTTACTGGTTTGGTTCCATTTTAGCACAATATCAAATCTAGACCTTTATATTAAACCTGTCCCATTTTTAGATCCAGATTATATGGCTTAGATAATTTGGGCCATTGCCAAATTCAATGCCGAATTTGGCACAAAGAATTAATGGCCTAGCCAAAGTTTGGCATTGCGTTTGACACAAAGATGGAGAAAGTTTTTCCGTTCTTGCTGTAAAATTGTCTTTGGCATGAGATTTGTCACATGGGTGAACTTACTCTTTGGCATAGTAAAATAGGAGGGGCCCTTAAATGTTTGTAGATTTTGGGGACCTAAAACAGCCCCACCTTGATCTTTAGCTTGGGTCTACACAAAACATCATCACTTTTAGTGGATCGAAGGGGAAATGCTATAATACACCCCTATTTGATACGTACAATATGTACCCTTGAATGGCCTTAAATTCATAACACTTTACATGAGAACAATAATACCCTAATGAGCGAATTGAAATAATTAAAGTGTAAACTACACAAGAAGTTTTATTTTTCTTCCCACTTCTCCACCCGTTTCATTGCTTTTTCCACCTGCAACACATTCAGTTTATTCGCAAATCAATTATAAAGAATAATCTGTATCCAATGCATATTTTAAATATTATAGCATTATTACATATGTTTAATAGCATTTTTTAGCATTTTCTATATCATTTTATTTATTGCTTCTCCATATCTGATTTAGTCCTTTACTACCAATTGGTTACCAATAGCTCATGACTATGATTTAAGTTAGAACAACGCTTATTTGGATCAAGAAATCATGGATGATTTTCAAAATATCAAGAAAATGTGAAGAAAATGATAATGAGAAAATGAAATAAAGACATTAAATTTGGTACGTTCTATCATGCTTTTTCTTTCTTTCTTTTGGTAAATTTTGTCATAAATTCTTGCTCCAAACACAATTTAAATAGGGGAAAGTCTACAATACACACCCCTTAAAAGGGTGTACCATATGCACCTATTTTATTGTTCATTCATAACATTTTAGTATGTTTCATAACTTTTATTCTATAATTCATAACTTTTTAGCAATACGATTCGTAATATTTTCATTATGATTTATAACATTTCGATGTATCTCGTAACCTTTATACGATTCGTAACTTTTTAACAATACAATTCGTAACATTTTCTCTATAATTCATAACATTTTGGGGGTTGCATATGATACACACCCAAATAAGGGGTGTGTATTGTAGCATTTCCCTTTAAATAGACCAACTGAATAATTTAGTACCTCTTTATTCCAATCTGTTCGACAAGTGACCCAAATCAAAATGATGGTCTGCATCAGTGTCCCTCCTATCATTCCCCACCAAATTCCCTACAAAGATGATCACAAAATGTTAGTCATCATCATTTTTTTTTTTTAAAAAAAATCATTTATTTTTTTAATTACCACTTACCAGTACTTTTTAATAAATATTTCCTTTCAATTACTCGACCATTACAATATTCGTGCCATAACTCATACTATTTACGCTCTCTAAGTCCAAAGTCAGAGCGTGTGACATGCTCGAAAACTATCTATATATCCCAGTATTCTTCCTACATACAAATAACAAGCACTGCAAAAATAAATAGGAAGACCCTACGTACACAAACAAACTTTGTCAAACTTTTTTTTCACTAAACGATGTGTTATCTATATATCCCAGTATTTTTTTTCTTTTTTTATCAGCAAAAAAGGTTCCCCATGATGATAAAAAAGAAACCTTGTAGTAATACACCAAGGAGCGTTATACCAGAGGACAAACTCAAACTATTGAAAGCATCATACAATGAGAACAAGCTCAACCTAGTAGTTGGCCATCTTTGCACATTGTTAAAATATGATACATGCCACTCTTTAATTGAAAATAATATTTCTTGGTTTATGAAACGCAAAGCTATTATTTGATAGTACCCTTGTCTCTGGCGTTTACAAGTCAAACCTACAAATGTGAACTACGAGAGATTAATCAATCTTTACGAAAGGATTAATCTTGACAAAAAGAGTACATAAATAGTATGAAAGGTCTTGTTATAGGACGTCTTTTTATGTTAATGGGGCTTTTACCAATTTATTAACGCAATTAGTGAAAAGCCAAAACTTAGGAGATGTTTCTAGTAGGCCGCAATAACTTAAGAATCACACTTGTTACTTGTTGAAAAATATCAAGTTATTTCCACTAACTAATAAGTTATTGAAAATTTTTAAGTTAGTTGTGATTAGAGAGAGTTGCGTGTGTTAAAAAATGTCAAGTTATTCCCACCAACTAGTAAATTGCAAATGGGATGCAAAACTTGTTATTTACTGTGAACAACAAATTAAAATGTTACCTCTCGTTGCCAGAAATTGTCAGTGAAAACATGGCCATAGACTATGCATATCTGCATGCGTAAAAGTTTGGCCCTAAATTTGGAAGTCATAGACAGTACTAGCCCTAACTGCCTAGAGCTTATGCCTCCCTTGGGTTTAGTTAATAGAGTCCTTTAATTGCATGCAAGGCTTAAGAGTTGGTTCATAGTTCGATGGATGTTTTACCCATTGGATCAAGGAGATCACATTAACCAAAGCATTATTGGCCCATATTGGAGGCATCAGGCCCAAGTGATTAAATACTTTGGGTCTGGATCTGAGGAAAGCTTGAAGGCGTCCCCTAACAAAAAAATTTGTATCAGCAGGCTAAGTATCTTGAGACTTTAGCTCATGTGAAAGCATTGTGTCTCGATTTATCTATCTAAGTGGGAGAAACACAACATAACATGATCATACGACAATATATAGAATGCAGTTAAGAAAGCACTTCTTCTTTTTTTTCCCGAAAGGAAGAAGCATATCCTTTTAAAAAAGTCATACAGCATCTGGACATGCATCAAAATTATTAGCATACCTTAGCGTCCAATTTGAAGTAAAAACCAAGAAGCGAGCCCAACGGTATCCCAACTACATAATAACATCCCACATTCACGTAAGCAACGAAAGCTTGCCATCCGCATCCCACAGCAACACCTTCATATGATTACTCGTTTAACATTCAAAGTTAGACTATGACAAAGAACAGAAACGTAGTCGTGGCAGTGCTAAAAATATAGCAAAGAAGATACATACATAACTTTTATATAAGTATTGAAGGAAATGATTTTAACGCTCTTCTTTTATCCATTGACACTCTCTTTTTTGTCTTCATTCACGTGAACGTATTAAATTCATTACAAATAGAAAAAGTGACTCAAGATGTAAAAGTAATTTAGTAATTTCACTTGAATAAAAAAAATGGAGCGACAATGGATAAAAAAAGTGTGAAAATCAATTCTCAAAGTATTTTAATATGGTGTTTTAGTGTTTTATACCACACAATTTCCCAGTGACCTATTGTAGCTCAAAAAGTACTACGGTACTTTGTTGTTCTTGGGACTTTAGTCATGTAATCTTTCAAAATATTTCGTACTCTCATGAATTTTAGTAGGTTGAGATGTGTTTTAAAGACGCTTTCACGCTCGCGCTTCCACACTCATTCACGCATACGAATTGAATTATGTGACTTAGGTTCGGAGTCATTAAATAATACTGGAAAAAATGACGGCCCAGAACGTGTTTTGATAATTAAAACCCGTCAAAAACATGCTAAAAATATTTGTTAATGCTAAAAATGTCTTCGGTAAGTATTAATTATCAAACACGTCTTTGACCGTCATTTTCCCTTAATACTGGTCATTGTTTAGCACAACAAACATTAGTACAATTTGGGGGCAATTGCTTTTATATGGTGCTGTCGGTAGCAAATTTCTACAGTGTACTGTGATTACACTCCCGTACTATGAAAACGAAACCACACAATTGAAAATGAATTATGCTGCGGACTAATTAAATATTATGTCCTAATTTCATGATTATGAAGGAAAAATAGAATCCACCGAATTGTAAAAGCAAGGAGTGGACGGAGTATACGGTATACCGGACAGAACGGGTTGGACTCCGTTGAGGATGAGGCTAATGGCAAGGAGTGGACAAAGTTCCGAGACAGCTTTCGCTACGTCTTCGCCCTCTGTGAAGGCGTAACTAATGACATGGCGCAACGCTAGAACAACAATAGCCACGACCAAAGAGATGGAGAAGGATACCAAGTTGGCCACTGCCACAGAAAATGCAGCTGATTTTGGATGTCCGGCTCCAAGCTCATTTCCTACTCTCACACTGCCCACAATATCAACAGTAGTTTTATATCACGTCTGTAAAGTATGTATATATATGCTTTTATCTTTAAATGGAAGAAACACTTTTTCTCCTCTCTGACATCTCCATCTCCTCTCCCATTTCGCTCGATTGAAATGCAAATGAGGTAGGGAAATAGAAAAAGTAGCAAAATCCATATAGGAATCCAAACAAGAAAGAAAAAGAAAAAAAAAGCCAAAATTTATTTTAAAAAATTCAGAAGTCAATCAAGAGAAACGTATCAAACTTATATTTATAAGATGTTTCATTTTAGTCTCAAAAGATGGTAATTTGGGAGAGTAATCTTTATAAATTTAGCTATAGGCAATAAATGGTTACTGTGCTTTTTTATATTATCCTTTTAGCACTTGAACTAGCATACTAAGACATTACTTTTAGTCAAATTAAACTTTTAATCCAGTTTCACCAAACATGAAAAATCATTTAATAATTTTTCGTTCATCACACGACAGTGCTACATGTGCACATATTCACATCTGTGTATGCCTACTGATGGATATGGCAAACCTTGCTGCTGCATTGAACCCAATTGAAATCACCATTATACATCCGCCAATGAGTAAGCTGCAGCAATAACGAAGCAACAACTTCAAAATAAGTACAGGAATCATGAGGAACAAAATTTTAATGCAAAAATTAGACCTGCATGCTGCAACAAATATTGCACAAAAGTGCTTTAATGCAATCATGCGACTAAAAATGAGAAGATACTTTTGTGCAATTTTGAGATAAGAAATGCACGGAAACAAATGTACAGATTTTTCTGTACATAAGATTTGACCTCCAAAAGAACAAATAAACGGGATGTTGGAGCTACAAGTTTTCAATAATTCAAGACAGGATTGAATTACCAGATAGATAGAGAATCCAAAGCCAATTTAGGATTATGAAGCAACCCAGCCAGCAGGAGAAGAATCTGATAGTACCACGACTCCAAGCATATCATCACGGCCGACGCAGCGGATAATTTCAAGAACTCCGGCAGCCCAGAGAAGGCCTGCAGACTAAACCCAGTCCAGGACTGCTTGCACCTCGGGCTCGTCACAATGTAAACGAACTGGGACGCTACAATGATCCACGAAGACAAGCTCAGCACTAGCGCGGCGCCCAGTAGCCGAAACCCGGCCTTGTAAACCAAGGCCCAGCTCATTACAAGGTGCAAGAGGAACGTGGTTAGCGATATGATTGCGCTCGGGAGGATGATGCTTTGGGCCTGCAGGAATTTCTGGATGGGGAAGTTTACAGCGTACGCGTAGATTTGGGGGATGAGGCCGTGGACAAAGAGGGCCGCTGCAGAGGCGATCTCGTTGGACTGGCCCAGCAACCTGAGAATGGGCTTGGTGAATATGTAGAGCAGGGTGATGAGGAGGCCCGTTCCAGTGAGGAGGATGGTGGATCGTTGGAGATAAATCCCGAGCATTTCGTACTTCTGGGCTCCATATGCTTGTCCACATAGTGTTTCAGCTGCACTTCCCATCCCCATCTGTTGAAATACACAAGTGTTTGAGTAATTTGACTTCGATGTCTTGATAATCTTGGCTAAAATTATCGGTACCTTCATTTACGACGAACCTATAGTATTGAAAAATCCGAGCATTTCGTAACAATTTGTGAATTCAGCTACTAATGCCACGAGAGATATTTCTAATGCCACGAGCATTATAACATTTTCCCATTTTTACCCTTACAAGAAAAAGAGAGACAATGTCTGCTTCTCTCTCTCCAGAGATCCACGCGTCATCTTTTCTCTTCTGGTTATTTTTCAAATTCAACCACAATAGTCCTTCGCATCAACGACCACTCGTCGAAGTCGATTGGAAAGGTTAGGAAACATGACAATTGGAGTTCTTACGTCTAGGGAGATTTTGATATCGTTGGCGGCGTTAGAGGGGAGGCAGGGTGGTTCGGTCTCGTTATGGCAATTCGTGGTCAGATTTCAGCAAACCTATGAAGCAAGAAGATTGGGTTTCGCCTAGCGATTTGGGGGTTTAGGGACGGCCGAACGTACAGAAGAGGCCAAGGTGAGATGTTTCTGGTTGCCCATCCAAAATTGGGGGTATAGGGACTGCCGAACGGAAGTGACCGTGATGACGAAGTTTCTTGACGGCAGTCGAATTTTGACATTGGTGTTTTGTTATTTGTATTGTATTGAATTATTGATGCTTGGGCCTTGGCTGCACATCTTGATTCATGTGTGGACATGGGTGCAGCGAGGGAGTGAGGTGGTAAATTCCACGGCTTGTTTCGGTTCTTCATTACGATTTCAGTTGTGAAGAAAAGTAGTATTATATTGGCTTGGTGGGATTTGAATTGAACTTGGAGCGTCCTAGCTAGGAAAGGGCCATGGATGAGAGCAAAGAGAGCGCAGAGAGTCTTTGATTTGAGGGTAAAAAGGGCAACTGGAACAATTGTGTCGTGGCACTAAATAATTATGTCGTGGCATTAGGGCCCCCCTTAATTAATAACCAGGTATATCTACATATTTTTTTTCCTCAAACGGTGTATATGTCATTTAAATACATTCTGCCCTAGCTTTCAACAAATTGGATTTGATAAAGAGCACAAGGATCAGTCTTTAACGATCATTTCGTGGTTCACACATTTCAAAAATGACCATGTTTTCCTTCTAATTTCCTCTCCCAATTATATTTTGCGGCGATAAACCGTTTGAAACTTTTTGTGGCTATCGCTTTCCTTCACTCCTTCCAGCCAACGGATCCGGGAATCCTATAGAGCGGCATGTCCTACATGGTTGTAATGCATCACGTCAGCCATCCATCTCAACAATCAACGGTTCGGATTAAAAACAAACTCTTTCAGGGAAGAGAGACTAGATTGGAAGAGTTTTTTTTCAATCCAAACCGTTAAAAACACTTTTGGATGGCTTGAATGATGCACTACAGGGTTTCCGAATCCGTACTTTGTTGCACTTTTATTCCCTTCTCTCCCATACTCTGCGTAGTAAAATTTGTATACCCAGTCCCATTCAGGTATAATTGGCGATGAAAAGACGTATAATTGATGATAGAATCCCATCTAAACCACCGGTGAAATAAAAACAGAAAGTTGGTAAAGACTGCATATACATCTCCAATTATAGGAATATATATAACTGACCTTGCAGATTCACATGTCCGATGAAATCATCAGTAACTACTTTCTCCAGTATGTCATCATAGTTTCTACGCAAAAAGCTAAGTCTCGAGTTCTTTGGGTATTATTTACAAAAGCAGCAGAATGAAAATTACCGGCAGAAGATTACGTCAATGCTATGACCACCTCACTGGTAAATGTTCCTATTGCTGCTTCTTCGATTAGAGACGATGGAAATCCTCTGGTCCTGAAGCATGTTCAAGTTGGGAGCTAATAACCGGGTGTAGCGATCAAAGTAGAGAAGCTGCTTCATTAGAAGTGCAAACTCCCGAGGGAATCTCAGGCCATATGATTCACTCACTCGAACCTATTAAAGGAAAGAACGTAAAGCAAGGAAATCATTAGGTTCTTTCCACAGATAATCATCCATTCTCGTGTTATTCTCCAAAGTTTTTACTCCGTCAACTCATACACGATGAATTTACGTATTACTTGAGCCACTCAAACACGAAAATTTCCCCATTGGTGGTGGGATTTTTGTTAAATTCCCCATTTCTTGGGTGACATAATTCCAATCACAAGACTGTCACAACATAGTCACAACATTCAGCCCGTATGAGTTCCTAGAGAGGGGTAATCATTGGCAAACCAAGGGAATTCTATTGCAATTGTGTCTTCCTTGATCCTTAAGACACTAGGTTAAGATATCCAGGCGGTAAGAACATTGGATCTCGCAAAACAAAAAACATTCAGACCACCTCATGTGCAACAAATAATGGTTAACAGTGAAGTTCCCACAACATCAATTGACAGGTCCATGGTGTTAGCCATTAACCAAGTTGATTACCTCATGAGCCTATAAAAAGGAAACTATCCCTAATGGCTAAAAGAATAAAACAACTTACCACGTCAAGAAATAGTGCGTTCATCTGCCTCTCATCAACGACTAGATTAGCAGAGACAGCAGTTGCATTGGTATTTGTTTCCCTGGCTGTTGCAACAACAATTTCCGTGTCCAAATCCTGCATTAAAGTACAAGAAACCACCGATTCACAAATCAGTGCAGCTACTCGTACAGGAGTCAGCTCAGAAAGTCGTACAAAATAATTCCAATCAGCCAAGTCTCCTGTGAAATATTGTGGAGTCCACTTCACAATTAGCAAGCATGAACTATGCAAATACTCAACTATTATACTACTCTACTTTTCTTTTCTTTTTCATTTGGACTCCTCGTTTGTCCATCCTAGGTGGTGGAGGACTGATGCTAGCTGGGCCTCTTGAACTTTTTCATGACGTTATGTCACTTCATGTAAAACATTTTAAAATTCCAATCCCTCAACAGTGAAATACATGGCCTACGGTTGTTCGTAATTCCCCCAAGACTATATATTTCGTCCAATAATTTTCTCAAAGTGGATGTAATCTGTAATCATAATCAATCCAGAACACAAATCTCAGTAGATAGTTGTCCAATGGCGAATTGTCCAAATGCTTACCTGTATTGAAGAAAATATCTTTTCCAGATCTCTTGCAAAGGCCTTAGAATCCACATCCTTGTTTGTAGCACCCATTTCAATCAAGGCAGATGCCATGGACTCGTATTCTTCTGTTGCAATTGATGCCAAAAATACTTCCATGGCAGCCCATGTTTTGGGGGATATGCGTCCAACAATTCCTGCAGTTAAATTACTATTGAGTTATCTAATTTCATTGGTATGCACTACTCAATGGTAAGATTAAAAAATCTAGCTTGGTCTTGAGGCAAGTGCATTTGCCCTCACCCTTGATAACACTACAAAGTCGTAATTCTAGCCATGTGACTTCAGCTATTATCAGCCTTTGTCATTGCATGATGGAGAGGGTCTCTATCAGGGCAGTAGTTGCTTGGCTGCCACCTATCTTCTAAGCCATGTTGAGACAGTTGAGTAAATTCATTTACAACCACTACTATGCAAAGTTCATGATGCAGATAAGCAAACAAGGGAAAAGAAAGAGAATAAGAGAACAGAAAATCTACACAACAAAATCAACAACCAGCCAATATGGCATTTGATTAGGATGCAAAGCCATAGAGAAACTTGAGCTTCGATTCCCCTAAAATAAACTTACTGACGAACTCATGTGAGCTACATAGAGCTTGCTGAAACTATCACCGACCATGAAAGTTCTTGAAATGAAAAAAGATTACACAGCTGTAAGCCTGTAACTAACTAAACAATAAATTAACTTGAAAAATGTACACTTACCGAAGTCAAGAAACCCAATACGTCCGTCACGTAATAACCACAAATTGCCTGCATGTACATCTGCATGGAAAGACTCACATGCAAGCAAACTACCAAACCTGAAAAAGATTTCAGATAAAAAATGAAATTTATAGATAAGACCCCAGATCTAACTTACATCAAAATTTGCAAAACAAACTGCAGCTATATAATTGATTCCTACCATACATTGAGGGCAGTTATAAGACTGGTCTCTGGACTTGAAACAAGAGAGCTTATGGAATCTAGGTCAGTAAGAGGAACTCCATAAAGCCTTTCCATTGTCAAAATTCTTTGACCGCTGCACTGCGGATACACTTTTGGAGCCGTAGCTTGCCTTGTAAATCCCATGGATTCTAAATATCTCCTAAAGGATTCAATATTCATAGCCTCCTTGTTAAAATCAACTTCTTCAAGCATGGATTCCTTTATATCTTTGACAATGCCAACCTACTCATGTAAGTGCACTCACTGAGACAATAACTTCAAGCAGCCATCATTTTACCATAGGAAATATCTCAATAGTTGACAACAAAAATCACTAAATCCATTGTGTCATGGTCAAATAACGAGATAAATCAGGAAGAACCGAGAGAATTATTAACACCCTAAACAATAAACCATCACTCTTGAAGCATATAGATTCATACTTCAAATGCAAAAAATCTTTTGGGCCATGAAACAATGCACCCAACATGGTCCTATTCATGACCACTATCAAGGACGACGGTTTCATGCCTGTATGCTTTGAAAAGAGGAAACAGCTGCAACTCAGCATCTCTAATCTCACTTTTTGGCAGAAACTGTTTCCTTCACCGAGGTCACTTCAGTAATTAAACTTATTGCAAGGAAAAAAAGGTATTGTTTTCCATATCTTCTAAATCAGTTGGGAAATGTACATGATCTTTTCCATACAAGACACGTACATGAGTCAGTTGTTGAACAAGTCTACGTCATACCAGTGATGTGCGATTCAACTCTGGATTCAAGAACTCCAAAATGCGGGCAACAACATAGACAAAGTTCAGATCTGCCACTAGTATATCTTCAATTCCAGGTTTCAAGACCTTAATCACTACATCCTCTTGTGAGCCTCTAAGCTTCGCACCATGAACCTGGGGATAACAATTAGCTATTCATTCATTACCAACTTTTTCACTTCCATTAAGGAACCATCAAACTTGTAATAGTCCACAATTGGGGACAAAATTTTGGTACAGTTCTAAACCTGTGCTATTGAGGCTGAGGCAATGGGAGTTGGATCAACATACT
Organism: Rhododendron kiyosumense; assembly: GCA_019656275.1. Lineage (NCBI taxonomy): Eukaryota > Viridiplantae > Streptophyta > Magnoliopsida > Ericales > Ericaceae > Rhododendron > Rhododendron kiyosumense. The sequence continues at coordinate 10,889 of BPLS01024029.1, forward strand.
CGTAGACACTCTCAATTGGTCTCCCTAATTCCTCACGCAGTATTTTCTGGATCTCTTCAAAAGGAACTGCTGGAGCTCTATCAAAACAATTTTGAAATTCCTGGACATATTCGGGTGGAAATAGTGTAGGTGCTGATGCTATGAACTGGAAATCACAAGATAAAAAAATGAAGCATTAGCAGGAAATCAGCCAATTCAAAAGCATCAATAATAGTAATTACTACTAATTAGTAAAGTTTGCCATTGGACCACTAAGGAGTAAATACAACACAGTAGTCCAGCTATGGAAAACTTACAAGTTACAACTAAAAGAATCAGGGCAAGACTAACAAAACTTCCTTTTGTTTTCCATTACAGGTTTACTATTGGCAAGAAAACCTGAAAACAAGACCCGAACTTACCTGACCTAATTTGATATAGGTAGCACCCATGCGCTCAAACAATCTCCTTAGGTAAAGGGGGGATAGTAGCCCAAGTTGCAGCTGAGTTGGTAATCCAGTGGATGAATTCGTTGACTATAGAAAATTAAAGGTGTTACAAGTTTTACCAACTGTCAGTTTCATAGATGAAATAAATACAGTATCACAAGTAAAAATCGACTCATACCACCAACTAGGAGTTGACAGTAACCCTTTTCTGGAATAGGTGAACAAAAATTAAAACACAATACATGTATCCACAAGTCATTGGACACATGCAATGACTGGTAATGCACTAATGTTATTCCCAACCAGAAGCTGAAAATAGCAAATGCCTACAATTATAAATGACATTCCCTTTTAAAAATCTCTTCATTTTCCCGCTTACTAAATTACAGCAGACAAAATGATAAAACAAGAAGTTCACAAACATAAAATAATTCATATTTCATGACGATGGTCACAAGGGAAACTGTACCGAAGTTAACTTTGATACATCTGCCAACCACTCACTGCCAACCCCAATGACAGCTTGAACACCTTGAGCTAGCCTTACCGCTCCACGAGGACCTGTGTTGATCGATGTCTGGATGATATCCTCCACAAGTTTTGGGAAGTTAGCCATACTGTCTGCAGGAAATCATGGTACTCAAAAGATTCAAAATGGACATATGCCTACAAGTTGTCAAAAGAGTATGCATTGACAAAGGAATGGGGACATGAACCACGTGTAAATTTAGGTTCCTTCATTTCCTTTTGTCCTTTTCCTTCCACTTTAAAATATTTTTTCAACCCATTGATCATTGATGTAGGACAGTTTTAGGACACTTAAAGTATTGCTGCCTACAATTGGGATCGTGGTGGTTTTAGGTGGGGATATAAGAATATTACTTGGATAAGTGTGCAAAGAAGAAGAAAGGAAAGAAGGAGAAGGAGAAGAGAAAGAAAAAGAGATAGAGATGCTTCACCCTCGCAAGGGTTAGACAGTTTCTACAAGGAAGGACAGCAACCCAAACCCCAATTACAATGGCCTTAGCCTTGTAAAACTCAATTCATTAATCAACTCTGTTCCAAATGAAAGATTACATCCCAATTTATAATCCATGGGAAAGACTCTTCTAATTCCTAAAACTCTAAATGAAATGAACCTAATTAAACATATTAATAAGATACTGAAGGGACCTAGATATAAATGCATGCATTGAACTGACTAACATGTGTTTAATGCATCTAGATGAATATTAATACAATAACAAAATTCATGATGACCCTTGAACTACCAACTACCAAGGATAACCCTTGATCTACCAATCCTTGTACGGACCATGCTGCTCTTAATTAGAATCTCTGCAACTACCAAAATACCCTCATCTAGCAATTTATCATTTTTTGTTGTCCTTGTCACCCATTCCCCTAATGCCTGCAAATAGCATAAATAATTAGCAAAGAATATCTTCTATTTTGTTGTCTTTCTATTCCTAGGCTAGGAGTTAGAACAGATTTCCAACTGAATGTATGACACCTGCAGACTGAAAAGTTCTTAGGCTACAATTGTAGACTTACTGCCTCTTAGCTAGATTAATTGCCCCCATCTTCAGACCAAGATAGCACACTAGACTGCTTAGACCTGCAGTGCTGACAAAGAATTCAAGATAATACGGGGGGAAAATGTAAACTGATCACACTGCTACGGTGCTACCCACCATCATGCCAGATATTTCTACTTATGCATTGCAATGCCAAGGAATCATATTTAAAACCATCACAATTGCCCTTACATTACAGGCTTACACATTTAGTAGAAGTTGACAACCACAAAGGTCGAAAGTTTGCCACCCTTTCAAGAACTGATTTTCGCTTGCAGCACATATGAATGCAAAGAAGATAATACAAGATAAATACCCAGGCTAACTAAGATAATGTAGGATAGAGTCTCTCCTACCCAAACATATGCAAGTAAACAAACACCACAACAAAACCACATTGAGTAACAATGAAGTGTAACATATATTCTCAAATATCCACATGTTGACAAAAAAAAATGCAAGAGTCATCATCTCAAATTTAAGTAACAACAATATCAAAACGAAAAAGAAGGAAACCAATCAAGAAAGGTCCAGTTCCAATACCTTGGAGCCGAGAAGTAAAAAGATCTTGTGTCTGTGAATAACGAGCAAATAGAGTCAAGACATTGGAGCGATTGTTGAATGTCCTTGGTCTATTTGATATACTTGTCCCTGGAACCTGCAACAAAAAGCGGTAAGTCTGTACAAATGTGTTTGTGTACTGCTGTCCAATCTCCCCAAAGAAAACGCTTAAGGGCAGTAAGGTGTATATTGGCGCTGTGCCAGACTAACTTTGCTCAATAGATTAATTAGGTTCAATCTCCTAAGGACAACTCCATCCAGTTCAAGGGGCCAACCACAAGTTCTTTCCTTGACTATTGTAGTGGCCCCAGGAGAGGGGCTTGGACCGCTCCCGAGCCAAGCACTCCCGAGTCAAGAACCTGGACCCGCACGAGGACATTCCTGTGGAAGGTGTCCAATCGCGCCCTCAGTAAATACGCTTGGTATGCCAGTTCGGGGTGGGGCGGGGCGGGGCGGATCCACAGCACCTCCTCGAACGTCTTCAGGTGCGAGACCCATCCTCCGGTGGCTGAGCACCCCCCTCTTGAACGTCGTCATGACGTATCGGTTATGCCAGAAGGATCATCATCATTTCATTGGGGCTAACCTGGCCATGTGCTCCGTAACTGCCTTATCCCTTACGTCATACATGACGTCACCTAAGGTGGTTACCCGAGCGTACCCTCTACGTGCTTGCTTGGAGACCAAGTAAAGCGAGGTCTATAAAAGAAAAGGGACTCTAACCTAAAGAGGTATGTCATTCTACCCTAACCCTAGACCTACACTCCTTTCCCTAGATCTAACTTGATCGTCGGAGGGTCACTGGGCTGCCACCAGCCCTAGTGACTTATTGCTGGTAAGGCAGAGGGAGCACAGAGCAGCGGAGGAAGGAACATAGCCCATACATAGTCCAGATCCCGATTAACCGAAACCCCACAATTATGTCAAGAACTTCATAATTTCCCAGGTTCATTGAGTGAACATAAATTGAACAAGATGTGAAGCAAGCAAAACTACCTACAAGACCATTCTGAGAGTCTTTAAGTACATCAAAGGTGATTACAATGTCCAGAAACTAGCTGGAAAAGAATAAACGCCAAATGCTTAAGATAAAGCTAATGGGTAGACTACTAGACGTTAAATACAGGTAACAATGAGAGCCAAACTAAGGAGTAAATTTTTCTTCCCCTGGAGTTTCTGGTTTCTTCTTCTCTCTCTTTTCCCTCCTTTATACTTATCCCCTGACTAACTTGAGTTTTATCTCCAGCTTATATCTCAGCCCAACCTGGGAAAGCCAAGATATTTGTCCCATCAACCTACAGGCTGAATAATGCGCAACAATCTTTAAAATAAACCAACTAGATGAAAAAATAAACAAACCCAAGAGTGTTGGCTCGGTGGTCAAGTCCTAAAACTTGAATTTGCACTCCCCTGTGTCGGAGGTTCGAAAGTGCCATGTGGAACTAATTCATATAAAGCTTTGCCCCGGCTTTTAATAAGCCCCTACGAGTGTAGGGGTGTGCTTGGTGCCACATATATTACTCGAGGGTGAGTTTAAATTAGCCCAGACTCCATGAGTTATCGAAAATAAATAAATAATTGGAGCAAGAGCTTTTTGCAAATTCAAACCGTATTAACTATAAAGACCCAATCACATGCATCTAAATATCCTTTTTTTATAGCTCACAAAGTATTTAGACCAGTTTACGCGGATAGTGGCGGGTAATCGCATACATACATACTTATAAATTATGCATACAACTTAAACGAACCTGGGGATGAGGAAATGAGGAGAAGCGACCATAAGAGACGCCTCTGAATACTGAAACTGCCGCCATTTTCGGTAATTTCCTACTGCTCGACGCGATTCAGATCGGCAGCGAGTCCCCTTTCACTACGCTGGAACTGCTGAGGACGGGAACAATTTTGGGCAGTACAGTATTGGAAGAAATGCCCGAAGGCTAAAGCCTGCAAACGAAGCGTGGAACAGAATAGCCCGCGTGGCAACTTCCGAAACTTTTGATTTATTTAGGGGTGATTTGGAGCCGATTAGTAGTACATTTTAAATTTTGCATTGTGATTTGTGAATTTTAATTAGAATTTTGTTAAAATCTAATTGGATAATACGTGTAATACAAATTTTCAAGAAAAAAAATTTATTTGTTGAATTTTAATTAGAATTTTGTTAAAATTTAATTGGATGATACGTGTAAAACAAATTTTCAAGAAAAAAAATTTTTGGGTGAAAATAAAATCAAAATTTTAAAATCTCCTCCAAAAGTGATTTTTAAATTCCGTATTTTTCAATTCATCTCTAGTAGAGCATCTCCAATCCATCCTTATTCCTCCAAAATAGAGGATGGAAGTGACACATTGAGGGGAGATTTTGTAATTTATTCCCTTTTTCCTTCACTTTTTGTATTTTTTGGGAGAATATTTGAGGGACCCACCGTCTTTTTTAGAGTTTGGTCCTCCAAAAGTAAATTTGGTCCTCTAAAAATGGAGGACCAAAAGCAAATTTGGAGTATGAAATTTCTCCAAACTCTAAAAAAGGACGATGGGTCTCTCAAATATTTTTCCAAAAAATACAAAAAGTGAAGAAAAAAGGGAATAAATTACAAAATCTCCCCTCAATGTGTCACTTCCATCCTCTATTTTGGAGGAATAAGGATGGATTGGAGATGCTCGTAGTGATGCATTTTTGCAGTATCCATTTCCCAATTAGCTTCCAAATAGTCAAAAGTCAACAATGCGGAATGGTTTCCGAATAGGACCTTACTACCAACTAACGTTTGTACCTGTTCGATGCACGGAACAAAAAATTTATATTGATTCTTTTTGGCCCCGCACAAAAAATTCATAGTGGTGCATCTTGGCCCACGAAACACACGGACAAGCACAAAAGTATTTGATGAAAAAAATAATTCAATTTTTTCACGCTAACATTATTCACATCCTATGTACTGAAAGACGTGTGGTAGAAAATGAGTATGGAACATCATGTTGTGCTCCAGAGTCCTATAATAATTTTGTGTCCATATTTACACCTCCTATCCACGTCTCTCTCTCTCTCTCTCTCTCTCTCTCTCTCTCTCTCTCTCTCTCTAATAAAACGCAACTACCATCTCCCTAAAATCTCCCTTCTCTCTCTCCCTCCCTCCCACTTCCCCACATTTCTCTCTCTTTCTTTTTTATAAAAAAAAAAAAGTGAAAAATCCAAAAAATTAAGAATGAGTGTTTGAAGACGTATGGGGCTCAGATACATTTCTATAATATATTGATACATAGATAGATAGATAGATGTGCATTTTGTTTTATTTTCTTCTTTTGAATATCATCCACTACTCCCTCTGTCCCTTTTTAAGTATCCTGTTTCCAACTTATTAAAAAGACATCATTATATCTTTCACATCAATTTTTTCCTCAACTTTTCCTACTTACCCATCATTATTACACTTTTACTCACTTTTCAAAATGGAATCTACTTTTAGGGACAAAATAGACAATTCACCAACTTTTACCCATTAACTTTACAAAATGGACACTTATTAAGGAACAACCAAAATGAAATACTGAACTATAAATAAAGGACGGAGGGAGTATTATAAATCAGATTGTGCCAGCATTTTTGTTTTAGTAGGGAACAG
>BPLS01024031.1:0-12281 GCA_019656275.1 Rhododendron kiyosumense
ACTAAAAATATGTAATACTTCTACAACCACAAGGCCTGGAAACGTACTAATAATAAATAAGTATTACCTCGATCCTCTCTTCTTTTAAGCGGCTGATTTATGATTCAAACAAAGAAATAGCTCTAGAAGTAAAAACCTTGGCTATTTGATTTTGTGATACCTCAATATGATTTTTCTTTACCTAAAGAGTTTAAATTCTTTCCGCCGGCTTAGCGAAAAATTGTGGCCACTGTCATTGTGAGCCTCACCATGCATTTATTATTGTAATATGAACACCGTTCATCTTGTACGACCCCACCAAATGCCCCTCTCTTCTTGAAATCAATAAAATTGGGTCCGCCATCACCACCATCATGGACCCAATTAATCCTGGCCACCTCCTCAAGCACCCCAACAACCAAGCCCTAACACAACCACCACCATAGAGCTAGCACCCCTAAATGGCTAACCCTACTCTTAGTACCCTAATGGTCAACCCCCAAAAAACCCCAATCTAACCAAGAAAAGTAAAAAATCTATACCAGAAAACCCCAGTGAGCTAGACCCCATGATTAAACAAACGAACAACATTAATTCCATTGGTCAGGATCGGAGCCTGCATATCACTATAACAGTAATTCCACTTTTCCCAAAGCTTCGAGTCATTCAACCTGGTTACGGGTTCTGGGTTCTCTACAAAATACGTACGATCCCAAGAGGCCAAGAATAGCTAGCCTACAGAGAGGTTTTACATGCGTATCTCACTATAATAACGAGCCTAGAGCAGAGAGGTTTTGGCTTTCACAGAAGCTAATGTTACTAATTTTCATTTAATGCAGTCAATACCGTTAAAAGTGTACATGATATATTCCTAATCTATAGAGGTTTTACAAGAATGGACATGAACTCTTTAATTACAATTCTTTCTTTAGTTCTATTTTTATACAAGTGTATATTCCTAACTAATCTAGAGAGCTGGTTTTGATATTTGTCACAAATGCAAATAAGTAAATGGATGATTGATTAATTAGTAGTATATTATATGCCATGAACCTATTGGGGGACATATAATACATGTATATGTACACAGAGAGATGTAGGATTGGATCGACGCCACAAAACGAGTGGTACTTCTTTAGCCACAAGGACAGAAAGTACCCAACTGGTTCAAGAACAAATAGGGCAACAAATGCGGGGTTTTGGAAGGCAACTGGCAGAGACAAATGCATAAGGAATACCTTCAAGAAGATTGGTATGAGGAAAACTCTTGTTTTCTATAGGGGCAGAGCTCCACATGGTCAGAAGACGGACTGGATCATGCATGAATACAGGCTTGAAGATGCTGATGATCAAGGCAACTCCAGTGTAAGAAAAGAAGAAATCTCCTCGTCTCTCGGTATTTGAACAATTGATCAATAAAACACAAGCAATTTGCATGTCGATCGTCTCATAGTTATATTACCCGTTTAGAAAAAGCCTTAATTTAGTACATAACCAAGGCTGATATAGAAAATTGAGGAACACATATTCAAAAGTCTTAGGACCTGTTTGTTTGATTGAATATGAGTATTGATCAGATGGGACTGTATACAAAAGGGATCATTTATTCGGTGTTTGATTAACATTTTTCCCAGGTTGAATCAATGCACATTGGACGTAAAATCCCCCAAAGAGTGAGATATGTTAAACTATGTGGAAATATCAGCATCATTCCCATGTGCCCCATATCTTTATAGAAATACAGCTAAGGCTGAAATTGAAAAATGAGGTTCACTCACTAATATATAACTCGTACTAATTCTCTATGGGAAGCATTAATTTGTAAGTCAAAAAAAATTGCAATATAGTGCTTAATCTAGTTAGCTAAGGCTGAAATTGAAAAATGAGATGCACACACTAATATATATACACACACACACACACACACACTAGTTCTCTAGGGGAAGCATTTTGTAAGACAAAAAAAGAAATTGCAAAATAGCTTTTAACAAGAAGTCTTGTTTTGGTACATGGTCGGTCTATATGCAGGAGGATGGTTGGGTGGTTTGCAGGGTATTCAAGAAGAAGAACTTATTCAAAGTTGGAGGTGAAGGTGGTGGAGCTAGTAATATCATGGCCACAGACCAGCTCAATAGCTCAAATGGAAATCCATCTCGCACCACCTACATGCACCACAGGGACAACCATCAATATATAATGCGTCACCAACAAAGCTTTGATCTATACAAGTCCAGTGAGCTGGCACTTAACTATTCTCACATTCCATTACCTAATTATCATCGCCACATTAATATCATTCAAGAACAAAACCTTATCCCAACCCACAAGTTGATGGGTTACGATTATTCAACTCTTCCATCAGACTCACCATTGATGGTCAAGCAACTTATGTCCTCCAACCCTAGAGATTGTGAAAGTGGAAGCGATCAGAACCTGCAGTACCAAGCGTGCGAGCCTGGCTTAGAGGTTGGAACATCATGTGAACCATCACAAAATATGGTTGGTGGAAGAGATCATCACGAAAACTTAAACGAATGGGGAATGCTTGACCATAACAGGATTGTAGCTACCAGTCCTCATCTTGGCCAAGAAGACTCTTCGTCCAAAGGTCATGATCATGTGAGGTTTGGGGATGCAAACGAACCATCAATGCAGCCGATGAATCCATTGTCACTTCGTGGAGAGATGGACTTTTGGGGATATGGAAAGTAGTTTCGATCTTAAAACATTTCATACATGAATTGGTCTGTAAGGGTGCCAAGATTGAGTTTATAGCCATTCTTAACTTGATTGTTGTAACATTTACAAACTGTTTCATTTCATTTATATTGAAAATTAAAAGTATCTGGATCGTGTGTTTGTTGAATGACTTGATATATGAAGTTCTTCACAGAGCCACGCCCAATGAAAATGTTAATCGAACTCGGAACAAAAACAGGATTTCATGCCGTGCGGAATCGATACATGCATTTAATATAGTAGTAGTACTACTATTGATATATTTCACTATATTTAGGGGTGTTTCCACTAATTAATCAATAAATTATGGATTACAACTTTTTGATTTTGTCATTATTTAATTTGATGCCCAACTAATTGGGGCTAGTTCAGTTGGCCAAGACTCTTACATCTCATTAAGAGGTTGTTCCTCCTTTAGAGGGTTTTTCCTTTCTTTCTTTGTTGGAAAAATAACGGCCAATGATGTGTTTTAATAATTAATACTCGCTAAGAATATTTTCAGCATTAACACGTCATGGGCTGTCATTTTCCCTTCTTTGTTACTACCCTATAGTGAGCTTATTTCTTATATTAGTTGAGTTGTTGAACTTGGCTATCTCATGAACGCTCACAATTGATGTAGTGTCCCAGTTCTATACTTCATATCTGATGTCAAAATGTTCTCTTCTATGGATTGATAGAAAAAAAATTTGATGCCCAATCAGTAAATCTAAGTGAAATTTGATGCCCAATTAGTAAATCTAAAAACCTTAAGTAACTTATAATTATAAATTGTTAGCAAAGGAACTAAATCTAAAAAGCTATATAGTAAGTATTAGCAAACGGGGGCAATGAACGCAATTTTTTTTACAAGAAGAGATATGGGCCTATGCTTTCACAAGTTAGAGGTTGAAGTTTCAAAACCTGTGCGCGTCTGTTTCTATGAAATTCCGGCAATGTAGGTGGAATGGTTTGTGCTAGGGCTAGGGCTAGAACTAGGGCTGCAAATGAACAGAGCCGATTGCAAGCTGCTCGAGACTCAGTTCGGTAAAAGCTCATTTGAGCTCGATTCGAGATATAAATAAAAAATGTTCAAGCTCAAATTCTAGGCTTATTTCATTATCAAGCCGAACACAAACCAGTAGAGAGTCGGCTCGAGTTGACTTGCAAGCCAAGACTTAGTAGACTTTTTACGTTAATTATTATAATTAGCATTAGGATATTTTTTTGTTGGCCCGTTAAGGCTCGTAAACAAGCTCGAGTTAAATTAAGGTCCGCTCGGCTCGAGTTCAACTCGTTTAGTTTTCATTGAGCTCGAGCTCGGATTCGTTAAAAACTTAATAAACAAGCTTGAGCACGGTAAAACTCAGCTCGACTTGGCTCATTTGCAGCCCTAACTAGGGCTTTAAACTCAAATTGATGTAGAACACGTGGAGGCCCAATTCCATGATCAGCTGGACCGAGCCAAGCCCCGGAAGTTCAAACGGTGTTTAATTTCAAATTACCCAAATTGGTTAAATTTGGACGAGTTGGGAATAGGCTCAAACTTAGTGGGCTGACTTATTTTCGCGCTCTGGTCCATACTCATGAACTCTAAGGTTGATGATGAATGGTGTTTTTCGGCCTAATTCCTTCGTTTAAACTTTCAATTGCGTTATTTTGCCGTTTTAGAAAATATTTGTTTCGTTAATAACTCTTAGTCCGTAATTCCTTTTAAGTTGATTTTTTTTGGGAAAGTCTTGTTTTTCTTTCCTGTTTTCAGTTTTAGGAAAAGCCCAAATTATGGGGCCTTTTATTTTCCAAGTTTATTTTTAGGGTTTCTAGGGTTTCAACCTATACAAAGGGTTGTAACTTAATGTTTATGCAACTTTTATAACTTTTATCAATAATATTGCAGAGATTCTCTCTTTCTTTCTTGTGAGCAAGATTTGCTCATTGCAACGAGTTGTTTATCTCGTTTGGACTAGTACGCTAACTAATCTCTCGTGAATTCCGCTGCGTCACAAACCTAAAGGTGCCATGATTAGGCCGAGTCCATCCTGATATGTGCACAAATGTTTACATAAGCGTCCTCTAATTTATCGTTGTTAAGTCAATTTATTTTATTACTTGATATTTTAATGCTTAATTTTTGTGTTGTTGGTATTTTAAAAAACAAATTGGAATACATTTCAGGTCATGGCTAGAAGCCTAGAACTACAAGAATTAGGCCTTAAAAATATTCCAACTGTGCACATAATCGTGAAGGTGCAATTGGCAGCAGAAGAATATAAGTTATACGGAGTACATGTTTTTATGGTGGGCCAAAGTGCTACTATAATTCATTACATCTTAGCCTGGCCCACGACTTTGACGGGCAGTAGAAGAATATAAAACTCTAAACCTAACTTTAGCAAGAATGGTTTATCATAAATCTCAATCGAAGTCCTAATTTTTGGGTTTTTCAAAACAAAATTGAAAATTCGAAGTGCTGGAGAAATCGAAAACAACTAAAACCCTAACATATAGAGGGAGAGAGAAACCATCGGTCGTCGTTCGTATCCGGAGTGCTGCTCTTTCTTCTTCTTCTTCTTCTTTTTCTTCGTTCCTTCTTTCTTCTTCATCTCAATATCTTCTTCAGTCTCTTCTCTGGGTTGAACGCGTGAAATGGAAACAGAGCTGCAAAAGGGGGGGTTTTGTTTTAACCCATAATTTTTACCCGGAAAAGACCTGCGAGATTCATTTTAAAACGTGAGCCATTGGATTAAAAATCCCAACGGCTGTGGCGTCAAGTCCGCACCACACCCTCAATCCGAGATCCCTTCGGAGATCCTAAGTGTGTATATATATATACAGGGCACTTCTAATGCGAGCGCCCGCATTCAATCAAGTTGCAGACTTTGCCTTTTCCGATCGAATTTCGATGATCCGAGCTGCTTAATGTGTTCAGAACATGATTTTAATGGTAATCAATAGAGAAATCAGCAAAAAAAAAAAAAAAAAGACTGGGAAGGGCTTCATCTGAGCAGTTTTTGTTTATTTTTTCTTGAATGGTTCAAATAAAAACTGCTCAAATCAAGCCCTTCCCAGTCTTTTTTTTTTCCGATTTTCGCAGGTATATACCGTTAAAATCACGTTTTGAACAGTTCAAATCATCAAAATTCAATCGGGAAAGGGGAGAAATGGTGTGGTCCACAACTTGCTTGAATGCGGGCGCCCGCATTAAAAGTGCCCTGATATATGAAGTTGTCTCCTTATTTGGGCCAGTAATCTTGAAATTTAAAACATATTGGTAAACACCGGCCGCTAGGTGAAAACCCAAAGTTTGTGAGATATTGGAATTGGAGTCAACCCGTACCTGATTAATTCCTTGGTCATTAGTTACAGATGACAATTATCTTTTTCTATTAGAAATTAATTAATTAGAATAATTAGAGAGTAGACTGAATTCTCGTTCAACAAGTAATATATGTATTAACAATAAAATACAACATTAATTTTATTACCTTCATGAGTGAATTGTTGAGCCAGAAACCAATACACTGACTTATCATCCATCGGAATTCTTCCTATCACAATATATGTTGTTTCTCGTCATACGAACAAATTTTGTGGGGGATGGTATGACCATTTGGATAATTCGTCAAACCTCTCACTACAGAAAGCCCATATTCTTTTTTTTTTTGGGGTAAATAAGCCCAAATTCTTTTGTAGCTAGGCTTTAACTCAAGGAATTAATACCGAGCAAAAAACAAAAAAAAACTCAAGGAATTAAGTTTGCCACCACAGAATTTGCTCCAGCACATCCAATCAAAATCTGATCATATATCAGTGGTAAAAATTAAGGAGTGATCAACTGATCCAACTATGTCGTTGAATATTGGATACCAAAAGTATATTAACATGCATATGCTGTATTAATATTATTCCTACTAAATTAATTTAGCAAAATTTATATAAATGAAGTAAGTTATTGATCGAACGCATGCACTTCTTGTATAACACCAACAACTAGGTAATTAAAGAGGCCATGCAACATTAATATTATTTAGTACCTTGGCCACGATACATCTAGCTAGCTGCCATCAAGAAGTTGGAGAATTGGATAAGAATTCTCGGGATCCAGCTTAACAGATACTACTTGGCGTCCAGAATGTACTGTACCAGGTGGCAATGCATCTGCTAGTGTCGTCATAAGGGCACTCCGCTTCAAGCATCGAGTTTCATCACTCCTATAATTTCTCGCAACCTTAATTAAGTCGTTAATTTTGACATGTAAGCTATGGTGCCAAACTAATAAACCATCCTTCCTTTAAGTAAATTTAACTCCCATGCACGCTGACAAGGTAGCCAAAGTTTCTTAGTACGTAGTAGTACTTTTGGAATGGTCTAAATTACATTTGCAAACTTTATTAACACACCCACGTACACACCAAAGGAAAGAAAAAGAGCAGGCCTTGTCAAACAATACAGATGAAATTAAATAGATAGGAAACGAAAGTCGAAAACTTACGCCAGCGATGTCTCTTTGTTTTTTTTTGGTCAAGCGGAATTTCAAATTAGATTACGAGACAATGTACCGCATACGGGTTACAACCAGAGTCATGAAGTCCTTAGCCTAAACACAGAGTCTAACAATTAGTCTAGAACTTGCTGATATTCAGGCGGTCTCTAAGAACAAATTCCCTCAATGAAATGGGAATGTCCATAACGAAAACGAGCCCGTCCGTCTGCTCGACTCCCATTCTTGCAAGATGGTCAGCACATTGATTTGCTGAACAATAGGTGTGCTCGATCAAAGTGTTGGTCTTTGCCATGATGAAGTGGGCTTCGTTGATGAGCACACTTCGTGGATGATTGTTTGGGTTCCCTTCCTTGATCATATTGACAGTCGTGAGAGCGTTAGATTCGATTATCACGTTCTTTAGATTCTTTTCCAGGATGATCTTCAATCCTGTATAGATTCTCCAAATCTCTGCTTCCAGGCTTGCAGAGAAGTGTCGCATTTTGTAAAAGCCCATGATCCAGTCACCCATGTGATCTCTGAGCCTTTGTCAAGCGATACTTCTCGATTCCTATATTTGAAATACAAACACATAAAGGCATGCAGTAGCAGAACGGAACGACATGAGCTAGAAAACATTCTCCAATTAACTACTTGTACGTATATATGATATGATATTAACTACTTTTTTTTCTTTTTTTTTTAAGGAAATACCGGGGAAATTGTGTGGCGATGCTTTTTAGGAGCTGGTGATAAAGGAAGGAGGGAGAAAGGGGGTAGCAGGAGAGGAGTAGCTATGAAGATCCAGGAGAGAGAAATAAAAAAGAAAAAATAAATAGATCGACGAAGAAAATAAGTGGCATGTGTTTGAAATATGGATATTATGTGCGAATGGGTATTTTTTGTCTTCAAAATTTTTGCTGTTAATTTAAATGGAAAAGGTGACGGTGCACTTAATGAAGTTGTTAAACCACAAAGAAGTATATATGTGCTTGATAAATGAAGGCGATCATGGTTATCTTGGGATTTTCAGGATGAGTTTTCTAGTTTGGTACTTTGGGCCATTATAACCTTGGGATCATTCAATTGTCATTGAATGTAAAAAAATTTCCCTTTTTCCTCGCAGGCCTCTTATGGTACATCAATCTATGTGATCCATACTTGGTCTCGCCTCGATGTACCCTTTATCGAGTTTGAATTAAAATAAAATTTTGTTGCCTATCAAAATGAATAAATAAAGGCGATCAAGGAGGGTGAATGCAATCCGTATCTTAGCTTAATCACATGGGGTGCAACCGTACGTTCAAGTTAAAGTTTAATAATTGTCATAGATGTAATGTAATATAGGAGTACGTAGTTGTTGTGCAATGCGTAATTTAATTACAACCTTTTGTCTGGGTCAAATTATATAACTAATTAATCTCTTGTACGAGGTTGTCAACCATTGCTACAATTTATGGTGCGGAACTTGTGCCAATTACTTGAGAGAAATTAACCTCAAATGACGTAGTACTATGAAAGAAAGAAGCTAGCTAGCTAGAATGAAAATGAACTAAGAGCGAGGGATTAATTGTTAGAACTAATTACTGGAGAACACGGATGGCGGTTTCTCTAAGCTTAGAGCCCACACCAAGCTCATCAAGTGCACGCCAACCGTTTGAATGAATACCAATAGCCCCTCCACTTGCTCTTACACTCTCTGATCTTTCCAAAACAATGCTTCGCATGCCTTTCCTGCATGCATGCATTATCCATATATAGATCCATTAATTAACTCTACGCGCGACTGAATCAAGTCGGTCATGTTCAATTTCCACTAGCGGAGCCCAATAATATATATATATATATATAGAGAGAGAGAGAGAGAGAGAGAGTCCGTCTCCCATAAGGACCACCTCATTTTAATAAAATGCGGACCTCCCTTTTCTGATTGAATTTCGATGATCCGAGCCGCTCAATGTGTTCAGAATGTGATTTTAAGGGTACCCATGAGAAATCAGCAAAAAAACTAACCGAGAAGGGCTTCATCCGAGCAGTTTTTGTTTATTTTTTATCAAACGGTTCAAATAAAAATTACTCGGATGAAGCCCTTCCCGGTCATTTTTATTTTTTTCTGATTTCTCGCGGGTGCCCTTAAAATCACGTTCTGAACACATTGAGCGGCTCAGATTATCGAAATTCGATCAGAAAATCGAAGAAATGAGGAAGTCCGCATTTTAACTAAAATGCAGACCAATTCATTTGAGACTAACTGTGTGTGTGTGTATATATATATTGGGATGGTTCCGGGGATAACTAATTAGACACCTAAAACCATATTTTGCACACATTGAACAGTTCGGATCATAAAAATTTAATCGGAAATTATGAGATTGAAATTTTGGGTGTTTTTTAGGTGTTTAATTGGTTGTCCACGGAACCGCCTCGTGTGTGTGTGTGTGTGTGTGTGTGTGTGTGTATATATATATATATATAGGGCCCTTCTAATGCGGATGCCCGCATTCAAGTAAGTTGCGGACTTTGCCTTTCCTGATCGAATTTCGATGATCCGAGCCGCTCAATGTGTTCAGAACATGATCTTAAGGGTACTCGTGAGAAATCAGCAAAAAAAAAGACCGGGAAGGGCTTCATCCGAGCAGTTTTTGTTTATTTTTTATTGAACGGTTCAAATAAAAACTGCTCAAACCAAGCCCTTTCCGGTCATTTTTTTTTCCGATTTCTTGCAATTACCCTTAAAATCACATTATGAACACATTGAGCGGCTCGGATCATCAAAATTCAATTGGGAAATGGGAGAAATGGTGTGGTCCGCAACTTGCTTGAATGCGGGCATCCACATTAGAAGGGCCCTATATACATATACATATATATATATACATATACATATACATATATACATATATATATATATACACACATATATATATGGCTACTACAACTAGGTGAGGACTCCGTTGGTATACTCATGGTCAGTACGTATAGCCGGACTCCTTAATCGGGTAATAGAGCTTAGAAGAAGAAACAACACACACATGTACGTACATATATAATGTAGATATAGATGCAGATATGGACATAAACTGCAATAGTAATTTTAATACAGTAATGGGAAAATTTTATAATTACCTATATATGAAGAGCAAGTGCAGTAGCTAGCCCGCATATTCCAGCCCCTACTATTACAATATCTTTAACTTCGGCATTATCCACCTCTCTCTCTCTGAAAAATGTTACTGTGATGATTCTATATATATATAGTGGTATAAATATGTTTCACTGTAACTGCATGCAATGATTCTGGTCTCGTGTATTTATACTGGAGGGAGGGAGTAGCTAGGAAATTATAAATATATGCATGGTTTCCTTAATTAATGGAAGCCAAAGTTGAGAGTTGAAGCTTCTGACTATGAAAGTGATCGATATATTAGGTGGGGAGGCCAGAAAGCCTTGGTTGCATCAGCGTAATTTACCACCTGACACATGTAATGCCAATTAATGTCCTTTTTAAAAGCTTAATTGTCCTTTTAGTAGTACGGAGTATCATTTTATAATGGACCTTGCACCAATTTTCTATTTTTTATTACTAGTAATAATATGGACCTCCATCTATGACTCACTATGAAATTAGATACAACAACTATATATTAGATATTCCACAAGCAAATGAGTACGTCATTGCTTACATTGTGTTTTCGATAAATAAATGACGGTAACATATACGGTATACCACATGGCTCTTAAGTCTTATCCATGGGGTCTTCCGTCCCTTGACACCATTGGAGACAGATGTATGTCCAAGAAACTGCAGGGACAACATCGCCCCAAGAGATCAGAATGACGTTTTTGTACATGAAACAAATACCTCCATCCATCTCTCGAGTCCTTATTTGACCACTCATTGATTTCTTTATTAATTTGGCCAAAATACTAGCATTTTTCAAACCAAGAAACATTTCCTTATCTTTCATTGCAGAGATTGATCACGGTGTGATTTCACTCCTTGTTCACTTAGTTTTTGCAATCTTTTTGTTCTTCATGAATTATTTCACTATTTCAGTAATTAAAGAAGTTACACTATAAATCATCTTTGGGAGGAATGTCTTTCATTTTCAATTAATTGTTTTGATATGTTGTACTAATAAAGTTTATACTTTTAATGCGTCTCAACAAAAGAAATTAAAAAATGGAACAACTTGGGGTCGTATTTGCCCAAAAAAAAAAAAAGAACCATGAAAGTACAACTAGAACAAGAAGACTTTTCCAAAACAGTTTTTGATTCATCTCATCAAAGAAAATTAGAAAATTCAAATTTTCTATTGAATCACTTTGGACTTTTCATTTTGTTAGTTTTGTATACCAATGCATTAACATTTTCTGCATAAATTCATAAAGTTTGTCGTTTATGTGTTTTTCTCTTCATGTTATGAATTCCTACGCAGCGGTTATGAATTGTAATACACTTGTCCTATATTATCATGGAACATGTTATGAGTTTAAAGTAATTTAATAGATTCGTATTGTATGCATCTATATCATTGTGTGTATCGTAGAATTTCTCAAAAAATAAGCAAGTAGTTGTAAATGAGATAGAATGAAAAAGCGAAAAAAAAAATGTAGATAAGCAACGTCCAAAGTGAATGATCGATTTTGCAGTATGTATCTTTTCTGGAATGTGGCATCAACCACAGAAACTATGTGAAGTAAGGAATTGAGATACGGAAGAAAGGCTTGGATTCAAGTTTTTTCGGCTTTTTGTCTCCTTGCTATAAATAATGCCTGCCAAATGGAGGCTAATAGGTGAAGTGGGGCAATCCAATATATGAATGGAAGGTCGCCATCCTTGGGTGCTGCTGTCCCACCTCTTTAGGGACAACAGGCCTTAGATCCACATGGATCGCCAATTCTCTCCCAATTACTCAAAAAAAGTGAATCGTCACATATCTCTTGCAAAAGTTCATTACATCAGTTCGCGGCGAAAGTCAACAAAGGGAAAATAGGAAAAAAGCATGTATGCTTCACTTCTAATAAACTAAACCATACTTAACATGTAATTAATGAGTATTTGTTAGAATCCTAGATTGGCATAGGGACTCATTGTGGG
>BPLS01024031.1:12681-26396 GCA_019656275.1 Rhododendron kiyosumense
ACTAATCTCACAGGACATTGTACGTAGTCATGCTTGGGATTGGTATATTCAAAATGGTCAAGAGATTGTTGTCATCACTTCTTTTTTTTTTTTGATAAGTAGATTGTTGTCATTACGTTTTGACAGTTGCAGCACTTCACGATTTTAATGGAGTTATCAGTTTTAAATCAGATATAGATGCATGGACGGAGGCTACTCCTTTCTTGGTTTTCCCTTGAGATGTTTGTTATTATATAATTCAAACCCTGAGTATAACTCACCCTTAAAAATCGGCTTACAAAAGGAAGGTGTTCAAGAGTTACACATAACCAAGCTCATACTTACACGAGTGGGACATTAGGATCGTAAGTTCGTAACATACCATCACACTCCACAACCAACGTCCACGGTAGCCCATTACTCTTTTGGCATGAAACTCTCATCCAATCAATAGGTCGCCCCCTCCGGAAGGAGAACTGCAAAGCCGCAACCATAGAAGCCCATACTTGACGTGGAACCTGGCTCTAATACCAATGCATCAATGATACAAACCCTTGGGTAGGATTCACCCTTGAAAACCGGCTTATAAGGGGAGGATGCCCAAGAGCTCATATACATATGGCCAAGTCCATACTTAGTCGATGTAGAACATTAGGATCGTAACACTATAGCTGCAGGAATCAAGCAACGAAGACACATATGAAAACATATGATTGTTTTCAACATAAATAACGTCCCGTATACTACTATAGCATCTTTAGCAACAGAGTAATTGTAGGTGAAGTCTAAACATCATAGAAGCCCGCAATCATATCGAGTATGATTGGTTGGGTTACTGAAGAGAACTACCATGACAATAATACAAGCAAATTTTACCAATAGTGAGGAAGGTTTCACTAGTGAACCGATCAGATATGTTTGTGTTGACAATAGCACCACCCTCATCCTCCGTTCTTTGAGGTATTGATCCATTGCTTCTCCAACTCCGTGCATCATCATCCTCGTCATAGTTTTGCTTTCAATTGTAAACGGATTATCAACTGTTTTTGAAAATTTTTGTGACAAACATCTCGCAAGAACAATGGCATCTTCTAGACCTGCTGAGCCCCCTTGTCCTAGGAACGGACCCATAACATGCATGGCATCTCCAGCTACAGTCACTGTCCCCTTTCGGAACTTTCCAAGTACCAAATCCCATGGGGCCCGGTATCTCAACTGTGTTAAAGATAACGACTCAAGCTCACTGTCTTTGATAAGTTGCCCGAGTTCAGCTGGGAAACCATCAAATGAATGTAGGATCAACTCTCTAATAAGCTCCGGACAGTGGGAAACCTTTGCCTGATCTGCTCATAAACAAGCAGCACTGAGTTAAGGAGTTCTAATGCTGGAGTGCAAAACCATGAAGCAATGTATAAAAGAAAAGGTACTACACTATAGATTCTGTCTGTACCGACTTCCACAATGATACTTCTATGATGAATTTTTTAAAAGGAAAACTATGGAATTGTCTTCTTACTTGGGCCAATTGATCCATACTTTTACCATATTGGTCAAAACTGCTATGCAAAAACACCAAGTTTTTGAGATTGCTCATGGTTTTGGCATCATTTGTTGATAAATAGATATATTCAATCGAGTAACACTAGTTAACTTTTTGAGACGGTGAAGTCAGATGGAATTGGAGTCAACAAGAACCTAAATCCTCGGCCATTAGGTTTTTTTTTATCTGCCTCGGCCATTAGTTATAGAGGACAATAGTCTTTTTCATTTAGAATAAGACAATAAACTGAACTCTCATTCAATAAGTAAAATATTATGTATTGGATAAAACTTTTACCTTCACGAGTCAATTGAAGAGCCGTAAACCAATACACTGACTTATCATCGATTGGAGCTCTTCCCATCAAAATATCATTTTTCCTCATTCGAACAACTTCATGGGCAAAGGCATGACCATTTGGATAATTTGTCAAACCCCTCGCTGAACAAAGGCCAAATTCTTTTGTTGGCTTTAACTCAAGGAAGTTAGCCACCACTGAATTTGCTCCATCACATCCAATCAAAATCTGATATATCAGTGGTAGTCATTAACTGAAACTATGGTTTTGAATTGTTTTCAGCTTATGATTGAATTTCAAAAGTAGATTACTATGCATATTCTGTCTGCTGCTACATTTAGCAGAAAAAAATATGAAGTTGCTGAACACTTCCCCCATACAGCAACAACAAAAGAGGGGCAACATTAATTAGTACCTTGGCCACAATAGAGCTGCCATCAAGAAGTTGGAGAATTGGATAAGAGTTTGAGGGATCCAGCTTAACAGATACTATTTGGCGTCCAAGATGTATTGTACCAGGTGGCAATGCATCTGCTAGTGTCCCAATAAGGTCACTCCGCTTCAAGCATCGAGCTTCACCAGTCCTACAATTTCTTGCAAGCTTAAGTCATTAATTTCTACATGTATGTTATGGTGCAAAATAGACCATTCCCTCCCTTGTGTAATTTAACTGCCATGGTAACAAGGTAGCTAAATTTCTTTTGGTGGTACTTCAAGATGGTCTGAATTAATTTCATTAGAGAACTTTAGTGACAGAGTCCTTGCCAAGTCATATACATGAAAATAGAGATAAGAACAGCTGTAAACTTACACCAACGGTATCACCTTGCCAAACCCTACATCTTGAGACCTATATGTGAAATACAAACATTAAAGTCAGTGATGGAACGACATGTGCCTGAAAGCATTCATCAATTAATGACTTGTATGGTATTTGCTCCAAAAAAATCTCTGGTTTCATTTCATTGTCCTGCATAAGAATTGGAAAACAAACATATTTCAACGCTAGCTATGAGTCAATGAACTCCTGTAACAAATAATTACATCCCAACATGTTCTGATTCAAAATGAATCAAGACATAGCCAACAGAAACTTTGAGGCATCAGCGGTCCCTAAGGATGCCTGGGCATTGCCTTTAACACTCTTTCTAATTGCAATTTTGTATGGTCTGCAATAGATTGTGTGAGTACATGAAATTTGTGGTTCTAATCGGTGTTTGGAGCAATGCCCCACATTCAACTTATAGAACTAAATATTGGCTGCTACGTAGCGTATCGGCAGCTACGTAGTTTTTCGGCCCTTTGATACCGCTCACCCTAAGTTATATGTACCATGTATACATAGAGGCGAAGTATTCACTCCATTAAAATATTTGAACACCTTAGCCACAGCTTTTGAACACCCTGAACCCATCCCAAACTTTGCACAGGTGTCCACCACAGTTGACGAGTTCCTTATATAACTACCAAGACCAATGCCATGAAGTGTTTTTAATTTAACAACTCCCGAGATTAATTCTAAATTTTATGTACATGGATAAATTTTGTCAAAAAAATTGGGTATTACGGTAATGTGTAACTACTTTAATAGAGAGCGCTAACCACCGTCAACAGCTATACCATTGTGGTAAGTTCCCATAAGTGAGTAGGTGAATGTCGAGATAAAAAAAAGAATGTATATGCAAAAGTGCTTTGAGATGTGTAAAAGTAAACTGAAACTTCTGATTTTTAGACACATTTCCATCTTATTGTAGTTCAAATTTCTTTCTGACTACCCGAATAAAACTTCCTAGAACCGCCACTGAATAAAAGACAGTTCACTAGTTAAGAGTTCAACTATGAGCCATCCACCTCCCGGAGCTTATATCAAAATGTGGTGTCCTTTAGTGAGCACTGACAATGATCCAATGTGTCTAATAGTTGTCCATTTTTCATCAGACAAATGAATTGAAATACTATAGGGTATTCCTAGCCAACTTCAAATATGAGGATTGGAAGAGGATTCTAGCCAACGGAGTTCGAGTCCAACAGTGGCCTTCCAAAGGCAAGTTAAAGCCTTGAGGATTCAAAGTGCAAGCATTCAAGCACGGGTTGTGGTGATCAAGGAATCAATGACGAAATCTGACAGATCAACAGAGCAGGCATTAATGTATTGGTTAGTAAGATTTATCATAACCATACTTTGATCATAGTGTTTGATTCCTTCCGTTGCTTACTCATTTAGGGATTTTTTTCGCATAAGTTGGCGTGATCTTGCTTGCCTTTTATTACAAAGATTACTACTTACGATGAATTCCGAAACTAACTAGTTACTAATTCTGGATTTAGTCTTCCAGCTAAATGGAATTGGTGCTTTGGCGATTGTTGTGCTTGGGAATTGATAGTAGCAAATCAGTAAACATGGAATTTCACTTTGTAATGCTCTCTGTCTCTCTCTAAACAAAAACAACTTTGACATATAATTTGTTGAAGGCTAGCTTTTTGGAACTTTAGCCTACAGGGATCAAAATCCTTAGATGAATAAATGTGTTCTAGCGGGACCCAAAACTGAAAAGATCAAATGTACCTAACAGATTAGTAAGCTCAAAACCTCAACCACTTTCATTAGTGAAATAATATTTATCCATCTGAGCTTTTGTGTCAGAAATGTGTTCTAGGTCCTGGCATATTCATGGTGCTAAAAAAACATTGAGATTCATGGAGAGAGAGGGAAGCATATACCACTAGATTATTGTACCGTTCAATAGGAAGCGCAGTTTGTCTGAGATGAGAGGCAACGCCAAGCTGCTCAAGGGCACGCCAGCCGTTAGCCAATATTGCAATACCTGCGCCACTAGCCCTTAGTGTCTCTGATCTTTCCAGAACCACGCTTCTTATTCCCTTCCTGTAATTATATAATAGGAAAAGTCTATTAACACAACAACACGCCCAACATGATGATGTGTCAGCATTTTAATAATCATTGTAAAATACTAGCATTTCATTCACTACACAATGAAACCAGCATTTGTTCACATTTTGTGCAATATGTTGTGTTAGTTGCAAACCCCTTATATGCTGTAGGTACATGGTACCAAATACTAAGGCCTGAAGGAGATTAGGCACCTTCATGAGCAAAGGCAACCTTCATACTCGAGCTAAAGGCAAGGCCCAAGTCACTTGGGACCAAAGGAGGATTATGGAATGGAGGCTAGAGCCTAAGGGGTCGTCTGGAGGATCGAACTCCCTTCAAGAGTTTGAACTTCAGGCCTATCTCAGAGAGAGAAAGATCTGCTGCCCGAAGGCCAACCTCTCTTGAGATTCGTACCTACCTAACGACTGAAACCTCAGACTGAGCATATCAGCCTCCACCTACCACCTGACACTTACGCGACCCCGAGGTCACATGGTACGCAATCACACCTTTCACCAACTTCTGAACCCTAGAACCTCCAAACCTAGGACCTAGACCTCACATGGCCATATTATTCCCTTTTTGCATAACCAACCACAACTCTCTCTGCCAGCCGACTCTACCCTCAGACAATCCTTGACCTACACTCACTGTCATAGGACATAACGGTTGACCTCCCATTGGACAGCCATCATGAGGCCGCCACGTGTCCCTAAGAAAAGCTCCCCGTTAAGGACATTTCTCCATCTATATAAGCAGACACTTGGATCGCCATAACATATACCATATCCATTCCACTACCCACATACGAATCTCTTGGTCCCTCACTGCCTCTCTCTCTCTCTCAGATTTGCCTTGGGCTCTCTCCTCCTCCTTCTTCGGGATCCTAAGTCTTCGGTATATTAGTGGTTTCCCTGGATCTCCCTAAAAGGTCTCACCGGCCTCCTACCTATACACATATGGTATCCACAATTTTACTGGATTTTCATACTCATACTCTATAACAATCCATTTTGAGCAACATGCTTGCATATTTATCAAAATTGGTTTTGTTTTGTTAGGTTTTTTAATATGCCAAGAAACAAATTCCAAGATTTTGTGAAATAAATCAATCTTTGAAACTTATAGAACCAGATCAATCCAAACCATTCAAAATTTTAAATAATGATTCACAACCAGTCAAAATGTGCAAACAATTTAAAGAATTCAAAATTTGGATTATAAAAATCCCATCGAGACTTATTTTAGAATGAATTTTATTAAAATCAACAAGATTCACTTAACATTATCTATGACCCCGTCTATTTTTCGAAGGATCTTCTCCATAAAAAACATCATTTCACAGAGATAAAAGTATGTTTCAAATTAGTTTGAAATCAAAACTGTTAAGGTAAATTCTAGTACCTAACAACCCAAGGGGTTGACAGTGGTCGAGGCCTGGGACTTGGGGGTTTGGCTCCTCCTAAGGTCTCAGGTTTTGAAACCACTCAGATACTATGAACTCCTTTAGGGCCCGTCCCTATGGCATTTGCTCTAACTTCAAATGGCCCCTACTAGTGGAACATAGGTTTATGGTCCTAGGATTAGTCGAGTTGTGTGTAAGCTAGCCTGAACACCTAGTTATCTAGAAAAAAAATCTTGTACCCAACCATTGGATTTGAATTTTTATCGTCTAAGTCACAGACCAGACCACAAAAAATTACCCGGTTTGAATTAGTTCAAATAATATTTGAGACTTCGACGATATTTTCTTTCTTGCCCTAGGAGTGAAGCTAATTAAACGGTTACCTCGTTATGAGCTTTTATGCACAGTAGTATAAATTTAAAGCAATTCCTCAAGTTATTCAACGGCGCATGCTATTCCACATGCTAGCAAAGAAATGAAAAGTTGAAAGAGATGGAGATCTATGACCTGTGTAGAGCAAGCGCGGTGGCGAGGCCGCAGATCCCACCGCCTACTATCACAATCTCATGCTCTTCTTCACTACTTCTCCCCATCTCTCTCTCTCTCTCTCTCTCTCTCTCTCTCTCTCTCTCTCTCTCATCCACTGGAGTTAACTCACGGCCTGCAGGGTCCAGCAGGGATTTATACTCACGGCCTGTCTAGCTCCCCGGATTATCCGGCTACCAATTGCTGATAGTAAGCGAAGGAAGAAGGACAAAGAAAGGTTTGACTGATGGAAAGGTATGACTGAAGCGGCAGCTGTCACTCACTCGATTTTGCTGGTCTTCTAGAACGGAAAAGTTAACTTTTTACACTCCTACTATGTTTGGATGGCCGAAATCTTTCAGCCGACAACCCTGGGAAAAATTTATAGTTAAGTTAGCACGTTTCAGTACTTTTTTGACCGTGAAGTCACCATAGCCTAATCGTTTGGCTTTTCTTTTCCTTGGAAATACTTGTACGTTTGCAATGACGTATATTAGAAAGATAAGCCTATTCCAGATTGAATTTTATGTGTATAATCGTACTTGAAAGGGTTCATAAATAAAAACAAAAAAGAAAGAAAGAGTAGGCAGTACCTTACCTCAAATTTAATAGTATTTTGTGACCAGGAAAGATTACAGAAGATAGCTCATGGCTAGAGTGACCAGGAAAGATTACAGAAGATAGCTAACTCTAGCCATGATGAACTCTAATTAAACTTCCAGCCCATTTACTCGATCGCAGTCCATAAACCCGAGACGCAAAACTGCTGCAGATCAGGTGACACAAACCGACCCCGGCCAAAGGATTATAGTATATATAACTGTTTTCCACAAAAACGTGCAAAATCAAATCGGCTAGAGTTGCAGACGTGCCAGGATAAGATTCCTGTCCAATTTCCTATCAAGGCCTGGATGCCTCATGCCAAAACTGGATTGCAGTCCAAATTCGTGCCAAGGCCTGAATACCTTAGATCTGACTTCGTATTGAGCGATTACATACGACCTAAGAAGTGAGGCCGTACATGGTTCGTGGTTTGCCTTGTCGGGATGAAGACTTAGAATTTCCCAACCACTATTGAAAATGGAAAGAAAAAAGAAACAATGTGCGATGAAATTAAAAGAACTTCATTGACGGTTTAACAAAGTTGGCACAAAGAAATAAAACATCAACTAGGCATGGCTAGTGTGATGAAAGAAAAAGACATTTGCTAGAAATGTAAAGATAATTGAAAGATAAATTTGGTAAGCGCTAGGCTTGATGGTCGGAGACTTTTGCCAAGGCCTTCAATTATGGTATTTATAGGCAGAAAGTTCCAAGCCTTGAGCTACTTCCGAATGCTCTAATGGAAAGTTGTCACCTGTCCAAGCTTTGCTCTCCACTCCAAAAAAACAGCTGCAGGTCTGAAAAGCTTCCTTTTTGCCTAAAAACCAATTAAAGCAAAAGGAATTTGCAGCAACACAACATCTCTAGGCCCTTGGAGCTGCTTGTGAGCATGGGATTCACGGAAAAAGGGATATTTGGGCCCACCAAGACCAAAAACGTGACCTTTATGTGTCTTTTGGTCATTCTAAATTCTTCCCCCACTTGCTATTTTAAGTATTCATACAGGAGGCCCGGTTGAGCTGCTTGTGAGCAGCTTGTGTTGGCAGCTTTGCATGCATGCCACAGGTTCTTGGCCTGACTGAGCTACTTGGGCCACATAGGTTGCATGAATGCCACGCGTCCTTGCTTCATGCTAAAGGAAAATGGCTGCAGGCCTTAAACTGTTGTGAGCAGCTTGCTTGAGAGAACTTTCTAGGCCTTTGAGCTGCTTGTGAGCTACTTGGACTTTGAGCTACTTATGAGCAACTTGGCCTTTGAGCTACTAGGAGCCACTTACTAAAGAGAACCTTCTAGGCTTTTGAGCTGCTTGTGAGCAGTTTGCTTCCAAAGCACGACTAAACAGCTTATGGCCTTCTTAACTTAGTCAGTTTCAGGCCTGAAAATGGGCCCAAATCTGAAAATTAATTTGGGCTTTAACTCAATTGGGCCAAACAAAACTAAGAATAGGTTCACTATATATTCGACCAAAGGCCTAAATCAATCGAGTTCTAATTCAACCAAGGCCCAAAATATTATTTTGGGCCACTAATCCATTAAGAAATTCATTTTTAGAATTTGGCCAAAAATGGGTGTAAACAATAACCAGTATGAAATTGAGATATCCTTACCAAACTTCACTAGTACTGTTAAAAGGGTTCACTTTGGAATTAAGTTTTCATTATCTTCTACTACTCCAGTTCTGAAAGTGTGATTATTTGGGAATCTGGGATTAATCACCTCGTGAAATTGTTTTCCACAAAAAAGTGTCAAAATCAAATTGGCTTGGAATCACGGGCATGCTGAGACTGAATTGCAGTACAAGTCTGAATCAAGGCCTGGAAGCCTTAATCTGACTTATAATAGAACGAAAGTGCACGGCCTAAGGGTAAAACCGTGAGAAAGTTCGTGGTTTGCCGTAACGAAAAGGACTTAAAAATTTCCTAACTATTGTTAGAAAATGGAAAGAAATGTAGAACAAGGCCTAAAACATAATTAAAAGGACTTCATTAAGGGTTTAACAAAGTCTGGTTACAAGGAAACATGAAAAACTTAAGCTAAGTTGTATTGAGTACAAGCTAGGCTTTTGAAAGTAAAGGAAATTCGTAAATGAAGTTGCAATGAGCCGTAGGCTTTGAAGGTCGTGGACCTTGGCCAAGGCCTTCAATTCTAGTATTTATAAGCAATGCTTCCAGGCCTTGACCTGCTTGAGCTGCTTCCACAGGCTTTCATGCATGGCTGTCAAGTGTCCTCCTTCAGACTTGAGCTGCTTCAGAACCCCCCAATGGGAAGTTGTTTCCTGACCAGGCTTTGCTCTCCACTCTAAGAAAATGGCTAAGCTTTGTTCTAGGCCTTTCCGCCATTATATTGGCTTTTGAGTCTCTTTGAGGGCCCTCTTGCTTTAACTTCAATCACCAAGCCTGGTTAAGCAGCTTGTAAGTTGATTGAATGATGTTAGAGAGAACATTCTAAGCCTTTGAGCTGCTTGTGCAGGCATGAACTACTTGTGAGCTGTTAGTGAGAACCTTCTAGACCTTTGAGCTACTTGTGAGCTGCTTGGGATGTCTCCATGCATGACTGTTATGTGTCCCAAGTCTTGCTTCATGCTGAAAGATAGTAGCTTCATGCTGAAGGATAGTAGAGACTCAAGTCTTGAGCTACTTGCAAGCAGCTTACCTAGATCTTCCAAGCAAGAACATTCTAGACCTTCGAGCTGCTTGTGAGCAGCTTAAAGCCTTTTCCTGCTAATTGAAGGCCATATGCGACGTTTTAAGAAGCAAGCCCATTTGTCACTTGGGCCTAAGCTTGAGATGAATCATAGGCCTCTATCCTTTGTAAGCCTTGTGAGCCCAAGCTTGGAGAAAAACCCAGGCTTTAACTAATTTGGACCTACTAGAAGGTCTGGATAAAACGCTCAAACCTAGTGGGTCGACCCAAGACTTGGCCAGTCCTGGACCCGAATTTGTGAAAGTGATATTTCGGACATTAGTTTGTCCCAAGTCTTTGCAAACTCAATTAGCCCTTTTGCATTCAAACTAGCCTAATTCTGCTAGTAATCGGTTTATAAGGCTTCTCAAGGAGTGAAACTACCTCCAAGGCCATTCTCCTATTCTTTTTCTAATTTTGGCCAAAAATGGGTGTAAACAGAAACTCAACATATTTTTAGGTGGACCCGTCTTGAAAGACAAGCCGATCAACTTTTATTTGGTTTGGGCAGAAATTTTTTTAGACATTGGTTTTTTAGTAATCTCCCGCGTGATTGAAATTGCCATTGTTGTTAAAATCCTAAGATACGTGCGGGATACGTATTCCACCCGTATCTTTTTTGTATAAAAATCCTACAATACAATGACGCACGTATGCTACAATATATTCGTGTATCCCGATTCAGTAAATTTTATGGGACATCATATACTCAACCATAATAACATCTAAAGGCTACTCCACCTATAGCTAATTGATTTTAAGTTGGAACCCTCCAAGAAATCTAATATCAACCTTCCAAAAATTTTACTCCCTCCGTCCCTTATTTAGGATCCAGTATTCCATTTTGGGCTGTCCCTTATTAAGTGTCCATTTTGTAAAGTTAGTAAGTAAAAATTTGTGCACTGTCTATTTTGTCCCTAAAAGTAGATTTCATTTTGAAAAGTTAGTGAGTAAAAATGTAATAATGATGGGTAAGTAGGGAAAGTGAAAGAAAAAGTTGATGTGAAAGGAATAATGATAATCACTATGTTCGGGAACCGATTCTGAGATTTTATTTCAGGAAGTTGTTTTTGAATGCTAAAAAAGTGTGGAGCCAGAAGAGCTTTCCAAGGCCGGCGAGACGTACTTGTTTGACTTTAAAATGACTATTGAACCTAGTGGTGTACAATAACATGGGTCCCACCACTCCCACCCTCCTCATATTGAATTGGGAGGCTTTTACTCCTTCAAAAAGTAAAACTTTCTTACTCCTTCAAAAAGAAAATTTCTGCGTGTTTTTTAACTTTTTTGTTCCGACGCTTCACTTGAACCCTCCCACATAGTAGTGTGGCGGCCGGCCTGCATATAAACATTTTTTTCACAACACAACAACCTACGGGGAAGAAAGTGTTTTGAGGAGCAGGGGATCTACAGGGAAGAAAGTGGGAGTGAGGAAAG
Source organism: Rhododendron kiyosumense (assembly GCA_019656275.1). Classification (NCBI taxonomy): domain Eukaryota; kingdom Viridiplantae; phylum Streptophyta; class Magnoliopsida; order Ericales; family Ericaceae; genus Rhododendron; species Rhododendron kiyosumense. The sequence continues at coordinate 24,044 of BPLS01024031.1, forward strand.
ATAAATTTCTGCCAAATGATTTTGGGACTTTACAAAAAAAATAACTCGTGTAAACCGATTGGAAAACAGCCGATTGAAGAATTTTTGGTGTAAACCGATTCAAATATTTCTGCTGTAAACCGATTAACAAATTTTTGCTGTAAACCGATTCAAAAATTTCTGATTTTGGGACGAAAATAGCCGATTGGAAACCCTAACCTAGGGTTTTCGACCCAATCGAAACAACCAAAATTGGAAAGACCGTTCGATTTTCTGTAGACTTTACAAAATAGGCTTGTGGAGGTTGGGATGAATTAACGTTGGATGGGTTGGGAAGACATAATTGGAGAGAGAGAGAGAGAGAGAGAGAGAGAGAGATGGTTGGGACAGAGAAAATGCAGAGATTCCTATATCCCCAGCTAGAAACGAGAAGCTGGAGATGAGTGGTTGGGAGTAATATGAAGTGTCCAACTTGCCAAGTCTTTAACCGTTCGTTTTTTCTTTTTTTCTTTTCTGGCTACAGTCTCAAGGGTCCCACTCATTTTCAAAATAACTCATCCAATATCATATTTTAACATTTTAACTCAAAATTTTCGATCCAAAACCCTGAACCAAACAGAGTGAGTCTTTTTAATGAGTTGGAGTTACGAAACATGACACTTAAAAAGGGACGGAGGGAGTATTATGGGACATCATATACTCAACCGTGACAATTTCATCTCATTAGATATATTTTAGGGAGAATTTTTCATAAGTCCACTGTAACACTTTCCAAACCCGCTAAGTCCACTTCTAAATTTTAAAACCCCCTAAGTCCACTAACCTATTAGTAAGGATATAATAACCCTGTTTAGTCTAATATACCCATGTTTTTAAAAATCTTTTTGCCCCCTTTTTCATCTATTTCAAAAACATCAATTTGAAATTTCCATATCCCTAAAATTTCTCCTAAAATTCCTCCTGATTCAAATTTCCATATCCCTAAAATTCCTCCTCAAATTTCTATATCCCTAAAATTCCTCCTAAAATTCCTCCTGATTCAGTACAAAACCCATTCCCCCTCCCCCCTTTCCCCCCTCCCATTTTCAGAACGAACTTTTAGTGAAAAATCGTAGCATCAGATCGCCTACCATTTCATCGTCAGCCTTCTTCGTTCACCACCCGTTCTAGTCGGATGCTAGTCGTCGTTCTTCGCCGTTGCTCTCCTTCGTTTCAGTCAGACGTTCTTGTTCGTTGCCGTTCTTCGCCCAGATTCAATCGGACATTCTTCTCCGTTCATCGCCCGTTCTAGTCGGATGCTAGTCGCCGTTCTTCGCCGTTGCTGTCCTTCGTTTCAGTCGGACGCCGTTGGGCTCATCGCAGTTGTTCGCCTTCATTTATCCATCGCCGACAAATCCTACATCGGAATCAATTATCAGGTATGTTTGTCTTTGTATATATGGTTATATGAATATGTGGTTTTGTGAATCTTTGATCCGTAAGGGTGTAATTGAATTAAGTACAGGTAATGACACACGGTTATATGTACATGAAATTATTGATATAATATTATATATGATATACTGACATGTGAAAGGTTATATATGAAGTTATATCATGAAATATATATGGTTATATATGATATACTGTATAATTTTCATTGTATTGCAACAACATACAACTGTTAGATGTTCCATATTAACTTTGATATAATGTTATATATTATCAGTATACTTGTGGAAGGTTATATATCATGTTTTCACTTGAAATATAAATGATTATATATTATATAATGGTGGTCCAATTGCATTGAAACTGTTTTTTTGCTTGCTTTAAAATATTTTTTGTACTTTTTTTTTGCTGCTGTTAAGAGACATATATGGTTATATATTCAAGTCTATAAGCCGCTGCGCGGACCTATTCAATAACGTAAATTTAGCAGTTTATTAGTTTTTGTGTATAAATATATGTTAATTTATTTTGTACATATAACCATATATCATGAGATATATAACGTTTAGATTTTCGTTTAACAGCTGATATCATAAAATATATATGGTAATATACGAATTCTTGAATCCTTTTCTTAACATTATAAAGTTATATGTTTCCATCTGTTTAACTTTTTTCTTATATGTTCCATATTAACTTGATATAATGTTATATATGATCAGTATACTTGTAGAAGGTTATATATCATGTTTTCACCTGAAATATTTTTTGTACTTTTTTTGCTGCTGTTAAAAAACATATATGGTTATATATTCAGGTATATAAGCCGCTGCGCGGACCTATTCAATAACGTAAATTTAACAGTTTATTAGTTTTTGTGTATAAATATATGTTAATTTATTTTGTACATATAACCATATATCATGAGATATATAACGTTTAG
>BPLS01024037.1:20841-40826 GCA_019656275.1 Rhododendron kiyosumense
TAGATCCTTTATTAAATATTTATTTGAGTATTTAGCAAAATTGTATGGTTTGGTAATTCAACTTAAGACTAGATGCAAGTTAATTTTGAAAATTTCTTTATTCCAAATGCAAGTCAGTTAAAAACGAAAAAACCGAGAGGCAGTACCGAGACTCGAACACAGGACCATTCATGCGGGAAACGCAAGTCCATACCACTTGATCTAGCCGCTCTTTATGCTTTATTATGGGTAATTTAATATATAGTACTTCCTGTTTTGATTCTCACAAAAAAAATCCCAATAATTTCAACTGGGTCACGTGACCCTCCTGTGCCTACATTGGATCCGCCCCTGAATGTAGGTAATGACAACGTTTATGCCACCTCCCCCAGCTTCAACATTCCTGGCATTTTATCCTCAAGACAATAACATCATAGCCATTGGAATGGAAGATTCCACAATCCGCATATACAATGTTAGGGTGGATGAGGTAATTAATTTCTATAATCATGTGAGTCCAATAAGATACGTTTACTACTCGCGTCAACGAACTATTGATACACATTGCCTTTTCTATAGTTAAAATCAGAATTGAAAGGTCACAAAAAGTGCATAATTGGCTTAGCTTTTTCCACCGAACTCAACAAATTGGTTTCATCAGGAGCTGATGCTCAGGTATTTTCACCTTTTAGTTTCCCTAATTTCCCTTTTGGTAATTTTTAAGTCACTGATTTGTGAAGATTCTTTCTTGGTTTGTGTGGGGTAGAAATTTCAGTAAACATGTACTTTATGGTTTAGAATTTTTGGTTCACATCATTCAACTACCATTCATTGGAAGAACAGCCTTTTATGTCATTATGGTGCTTTGTCTAATCAAGAGTTTGCTCTCTAAAGAAAAAGGATTTGAACTTAACTCAGCACATGGATACGCCCATAGTTTGAATCCTCCTTTCCTCTTTCCAGGCTATTAGGTATAGGATTGCCTATCTAGCGTTGAGACTTGTTAAAATATGTGTAGGCCCTGAAGCCTGTTTGGCAACTTGGTATACATCTCTCAGTTGTGGGAAGAAGAACATATGGGTGAACCTGTGCACTACATGGTTGTCATTGGTCAGCCTTCTTTGGCTCAAGACGACCTTTATTTATTGAAGTGGGGGGAGTGAATGGAATGGTTCTACAAACTGGTTAAAAAATAAGACTAGTTGCTAAGCAACTGCCACCCTTCTATTAAGCAGAAGTCTTTGCATCTGTCAAAAGCCATCCCAGTTGTAGTCCCTCATTGAAAAGAGGATTTGTCTCTTCATTAAGCAGAGGTCTTTTAATATGTCTCTTGTGTGGCCCAAACTCTCTCAGTGTTCCTCACTTCTTTTTTCCCTTGTTGCCCAATGACTCTACTATAGCAGTTTCCACTTTTTTCATTATTCTTTTTTCCCCTTTTATGTACTAATAATGGTTAAAACGTGTTCACAGCTCTGTATTTGGAGCACAGATACTTGGGAGAAGTTGAAATCAGTTCCAATACAACTGCCGGCTTGCATGGCTTGTAATTGCGACACAAGAGTGCTATTCAACTCTGATCAAATCCGTTTGTTGGTATCCCATGAAGCACAATTAGCAATATACGATGCTTCCGAGATGGATTGTATTCGTCAGGTAGAAATCACACATCATTCTTTGCTATTGAGATTGTTTGTTACAAACTTCAAATCTAAGGGCTTGTTCGTTTGGGGTACTCAAAAGCTTTGCACACGGTCGGTCCCCAACAAATTTTCTCTATCTCTTTACTCATTATATTTTAAAACCTCCCTCAATACCCAAACCAAACAGGGTCATGATGTTTATTTTGCTTGCAGTGGGTTCCACAAGATGTCCTTCTTGCACCTATTTCCTTTGCAGCATACTCCTGCGACAGTCAACTTGTTTACACTTCCTTTTGCGATGGAAATATTGGAGTGTTCGATGCTGATAGCTTGACGCTAACACATCGTATTGCGCCATCCGCGTATTCCCCAATGTTGTCAAGTGGGTAAGTGCATCATCAAGGCCCTCTCTAGAACTTTTTTACGTTTGTGAATTTATTTAGCGAGCAGGGTATATTTTTTTCCCATTTTTGTTTTCCTAGTTTTTGTTGGGTGGGGCCATGGAAACCCCCAACGAAGAAAACAACGTTATATTAAACCCCCAATTGCCCTAGTTTTCGTAGCTGTTTTTATTTTTTTAAATTGAGATCATGATGCCTTCTCTCCTTCAAAGCCCACTATCAAAGATATTTCGTCCAGCTTCACTTTTCTATCACATCCTGGTTTCATTTTGCTCTAGACCAAAGAACGTAGAAAAATGGATTAAAGATCACAATGATGTCCATATAGTTGACATGCTGCTCTCTCAGAGGTGGGTGTCACGTGACAACGCAATTTCAAAATAACAAATTTTATTTGGTAGGAATCGATCTTGGGGTCCCACATAAACAATCTAAGCAATTCATTTTGCTTAAAACATATAGTAGTACTTTTAAGGGCCCTTGCCAAAAAATTTACTCAATCAGATATCAATAAAGGCTTTATCAATTCTTCAATTATTGATCCCTGTTCAATTGTTGATCCTGTAAATTCAAGGACCAAAAATTAGATTAATAGAAGACCGCTTATTGATATCTAGATGAGCTCAATTTTTACAAGTGAGTTTGATCAATTCATTCAATTGTTGATCCCTTTGAATGCAAGGACCAAAAATTAAATTAATAAATCAACCGCTTATCGATATCTAGTTGAGCTAAATTTTTGCAAGTATCCTGAAAAATATTTTACACAAAATGAACAACTTAGATCATTTATGTGAGACTTCGATGTGAGTCCTACATTCCATTTGTACACTTATCAATATCTTTTTGGCGGTACCCATAGTATTTATGATTTATTTGTGAGTAAAATATGACTTTCGGTAGTATTACGAATATAGGCCTAGCACTGATTTTGTGGAGGAAAAACTAAATATCTAAAGGAATGTAAGATAGTCTACTGAGTTAATTTTTAGTGGTTAAATTATGTTAATTTCACCAACCAAATCCCCCACCACCACTCCCCCGCGCTCTTGGTTATAAATTTAACATGCTCATCGAACTGATACCTCTCAGACCAAACTATCTCCACTAATTCCTGATTGCGAACTTTGAATGTTATCATTCTGCCACATACTGAACCCTCCCTTGTAATATGTTCCAGAAGCCATGCTGTGTACCCCCTCGTTGTTGCAACACATCCGCAGAAGCCCAACCAATTTGCCATTGGGTTGACAAATGGGTTTGTAATAATTATGGAACCCCAAGAATCAGAGGGCAAGTGGGGATTATCTTCCAACACGAGCAACCACGCACTCGATCAGGTTCGGAGATGAAATTAAACATTCCCTCTTCTCCTGTGTGTATTTTCACAGTTGTAGACTTATTTAAATCCTCTTCGTGCCCCCTTATCACCACTTTATGGGTCGAACTTGCAGTTTTAAGAATGGAGAAATCTATGGTATGCCCCCTTAAAAAGGGCATATGGTACACTCCTTTTACTTTTTTTTATTATGGTTTTGTTACTTCTGATTATGGTCATCGTTAGGTTTGATATTTTTGGTCTTAAAAAATAGTCACTGTTCGGCCTACATTACGTTTGATTATGGCTAGATCAAACTCGAACATATCTATAAACTCAACCATAATAAAAAAAATAATCATACGTAAGGGGCATACCGCATGCATGCCGCTTTTATGGGGACGTAAACGACTCGATCGGTTAAATATTTTCATTTCAGGTTTGGTTTTGTTCTACATCGTCAATTATTGCTATTGTTTGATACAATAGGGCTTTACTTATGACATGTGTGGCTAGCTCCTTTCAGCCATGTACGTATGTATGACATGTGTGATGTGCGTATCTATTTCCTCGATTTATTAACAATCAACCACAAGCTCATCTATGAAGTTATCTAATGTTTTGAAGAATCAGAGAAAGGAGGAAGAGGAATTGGACGAGGATGAGGACGAGGAGGATCAAGAGGAAGTAAGTTCAACATGCATTGTAGTTTTCTAAACATATAAGAGACTTTTGATAATATGCGTATGCAGGTGTGTGATGTGCTCAATGTGTCATCAAGTAATTAAATCTTTGTCAACTACAAGCTCATCTAAGAAAGTAAAAAGATTAATTCATGAACTCAACCAATTCGTTTCATTAATTAATCTCAGTTCTGCGATTACATTTGGCTATATAGGCCTTTACTATGAGTAACAAACTAGTGCGTATTGAACCGCTTGAACCAAATCCTAACTAAGTGTCACTACTACAATAACTCATAAAGATCACAGCTATTGGTTGTGATTGTAAGTTTTCCATCACGCTCCTGCTACTGTGATGGATTTGGGTGTGATTGTAAGTCACTCTTTTTTATCACGGTTATAAACCGTGATTGAAAGAGAGAAACAATCACGGCCAAAAGGCGTGATCATTTCTCTTTTATCACGGTTATAAGCCGTGATTGTTTCTTTTGGGCGTGATTGTTTCTCTATTTTGGGTGTGATTATATGTCACTTTAGATCACGGTTATAAACCGGGATTAAAACACCACAAAGTGAGATAAAAAATCATTGCATGTGATCTTTTCTTTATATCTACTAGACCATCTTTTCTTGTCATTGCCAAGTTTTGAACCCACGCACCCTTAGTTGATTTCCCAAGCCCTTACCACTAAGCTACCCAAGAACTTCTGTTACATTAGGAAAACAAAAATATTTATACTTACTTCATAAAGTGAAATTTTTTTTTTCCTTCAAAATTTGCTGAATTTTTTGAATGCAATTAACATGATATTAAATATATAAACATTGTTTAAAAAAAATTTAAAATATGACAACAGATCTTTTGCCAATCAAAATTAGTTGTTTGTCATCAAAGGATTTTCTTTGGGCGAAAATTTTTGTTTTAGCTAGTAAATTTAATAGACAATAGTGTTTTTTGTTGTAGTGTGTGCTTTGTATTTTTATGAAAATTATCACAATTTACAGATTGTAACATTATAGACAAACTTTAGGTTTTTTTTTTGTTTTTTTTTATAAACTAACAATTTCACATGGATTTTGTGTTTATATTGAATTTCAATTTCAATGGTGGCTTCCCAATTGGATTTTAATCCTTTCAGACAAGGTTAAGCCATAATAATATAATTATTTTTTTACTTAATGTGTCAAATTTATACTTGGAAGACATTCGAGATAACTAAATTTCACTACGATAATAAACCATAACGATCACAGTTCGTCCACGTGAAAATCGGGCATTAGTGGAACAATTCGCCCGTCGTCAAAAAAACAACTGGGCAGTGGTGGAACCCAGTTGTGGGATTTGCCCCTCTCTCTCTCTCTCCCTCTCTCAATCTTTTTGGGCATAAAGATGAAAATGAAACGTAAAGATTTTTTGGGACGAGTGTAATTAGGGCTTATCTTCTTACCTTTTATAAAAAATAAAAAATAAAGAACTTTTCAAAGTTCTTAAACATTGTTTTCTCACATAACTTTTCAAAACCTGCCTAAATGAGTACCAGCCCACCGACGTGAAAATTTAGACTACGCGCCTAAATGGGTAGACTTTTTATCTCGCTGCAAGAGTGAGATCATTTATCTCACTTTTTTCCACGCTAAAGTTTTTATCACACTACAAGGGTGAGATCTTTTGTTTTTTATCTCGCCACAAGAGCGAGATCTTTTATCTCATTCTTTTCCACCTTAAAATCTTTTATCATACCACAACGGTGAGATCTTTTCTCTTTTTTATCACGCCACAAGAGTGAGGTCTTTTCTTTTTTATCTCACCACAAGAGTGAGATCTTTTATCTTATTTTTTTCCGTCCTAAAATCTTTTATCACGCCACAACGGTGAGGTTGTTTTTCTTTTATCTCACCGCAAGAGCGAGATCTTTTATTTCGCTCTAAAACCCACTTTTTATCTCAGCTTTGGACTTAAACTGAGATAAAAAATTTTAAGCTCTACTTTTTATCACACTTTCACTGAAAACCGTGATCTTTGTGAATCTCCTTAGTGTGACGCATATCTATTATTGTAGTAGTGTGTCTAACTACTTTACACTATTCAGTTACGGACTGAGAATTAGTTGTACAAGAATTAAGTAATATCCAATGTTGCTTTCTTGAAGTCGGTGGATATGATGTTGTGAAGATACACTGAGCCACTGTGTGCTTATTAGAAAGTTATCTATTGTTTTCAGAAGAGGAAAAGGAAGGAGAAAGGAAAAGCACCTCAATCTGGATAAGGACGAGGTGGATTAAGAGAGTAAATTCTACAAGCATTCTAGTTTTCCATACAATTTCTGTAATTAATTTCTTTTGACATTAACCTTTTCTTTTCTTTGTTTGTGCAATTATTTAGGTTTAAGAAGGATCGAGGAAAAGACAATAAGGAGCTAATGATGGTGATGACACGACAGTGAAGGTTCAAAAAATCGATGGTTCAAATAATGATGGTGTAACGACCTGGATTTTTAACCCAATTTTTTTTAATAACGTGTTCGAAAATCGGGGCGTTACAGATGGTGCTTCATACTTCATAGTCATTTGTTTATTTTGCCTTTCAAGATTTCCAATTTGGCCACATTTCTTTTCTTCTTACTTGTACTTATATAGGTTATATAAGAGTGTTGTATGAAAGCTCAACATCCTCACCATAAGACAACCTTAGCCTATCAGTTCAAAATTAGCCTTTTCATTTGTCATGGTCATAGGGGATGAGACGTTATTTAACCATAATATTAAATTTTCTTGTATTTGGTGACATTTTAATTTTGACACTTTCTTTTTTTGCTCGGTGACACTTTTAATTTTGACACTTTGCCCCGATGCTACGATTATCTATCTTACATGATAAGGTTTACCATGCTAGTTGGGTTCAATGTGACCAGCATACAAAAGATTTACGAAAGGGCCAGTACTGTAAACATTGTGTTCTGGAAAACAATTCGATATGATTCGTAGCAATGATATCACAGGAAGATCTATATTAAGTGATTGCATACTGAGATTCAATGATAGCCATGCGGGCCTATAAATCAAAGTGATTTCTCCTTCGACTACAATATCGTACTCTACTAGAAAGATAGAGAGCCGAAACAATACAAACGTAAACCCTTGGAACTTAAAATATCTCCATATGCAACGCAACTAGCAAGGTTCCAGAAAACTCCATTATACTTCGCAGATGAGTTCAAAATTGATTTAGCAAACTAGTTACGATTAAGGTGGTAGTGATGGTCGTTTGATGAAGCAAGGCAGCGGCAGTGGTGGTTCGATCAAATCAGTTGAATTGACTTACCATTAATGTGTGGTCTCGCCCTATGGAAGTAGAAGTTGTCATCAAAGATATTCATTGCAAACTTGATCGGTTAGGATTTATGCTTTTCTTTTTATTCGTAGTCGGCAAATATAGTTGAATACACTTTGACAACTTCGGGTTTGCAAGGTTTTGGTATTCGTACTTAGAAAGTTAGACCTCCTTATTGGTTATTTGAATCCTCTATGAAACAATAATCATATTCTTTGATGTACTGTTACGCTCTTTTTATCAGTGAAAATTTCTTATCATGTTAACCAAAAACAAGTTGGCACGCGAAAATTAGACAAGAATATCTATTGCGGCCTTCACGTGGTTTGCTAAGTCAACAGAATAATTTGAACTTCTGACTTAAAAAAGCATCGGGGTAACAAATATATTTGGATCAAGAAAACTTATTTATGGAGGGTTCTGTGAATAAGTTTTTATGGAGCCCAATAGTGGACATCCAAAAGTATTTTGGACAATTCAAATTGAAAATCAATTTTAACCGATAAAAAATATTTTTACTGGTCAAAATTTGAAAACATTTCTTCACCATTAATTGCCGAAATACACAAGTGAGATTATGTGGAGCTTTGAATAACTTATATCATGAAATAAGGAGATATGATAGCAATGTCTAATGCGGTTCACACAAGAATAAGAAAAGCTAAGAAATTAAGATAGAACTTTGATTAATTTTGGGTCTTTTTGTTTAGCCTTGAAGTGGTCGAGGGTGCGATTTATGGAAGTTAATTGGTTGAGCGGAGTTTGAAGAATACTACTACAGAGGAAGCGAGTCGTTAAAGAGCATTGAAGGAGATTCTACGCGTCGCTTATTGACAAAGAGGGGGAGATATGCTCAATTGTGCATAAATGTAAGGATACTAGCAAATTATCCATGCCTAAATGCACTCCCAACACTAATCTAACATTGTCTCCCAACCCGTGTGCCTAGCGTTCAACAACATCTACTATTCCTAATTATTCGATTTTCGATTCAAACCTCAGCCCTGCCCTCTCCAACAACCGATCAAATTGATAGATTGAACCGTAATTTTGGGAGACAAAACGGATAAGAGACGGATGACCTAGTAATTTAATTTCGGACACAGTTTGCAGAGCCAAACATTTTGGTGGCCTTGCATTATTACCGACAATAAGCCTTTGGAACTTGAACGAACTTCACCAGTTTCTTAATTCTTCCCTTATCACTAATGTGACCAACGCTCTGATTCCAAAAGTGGCTATGGTTAATGACATCCCGGCCGGACTCATTTGCATAACGGCAATTTCTCGGTGAAAACAGGTTATCATGATTTCCTTGCTGACTATCCCCCCCTGCCACCACATGAAAGTAAACTTACTGCCAAACTGTGAATAGTTCTGTGTGGCGCCGGCTTTGTATCTATGGGAAGTTGCTTACTATTCACCAAAGAATGATCAATTTTAATTATGGCAAATTTGGCTTGCAAGAAATAAAAAAGTGTGTGATGATATTATTTTGCAAGCGGATGAGACTTATTCGGATAGCATTAGATTCATGATTGATTTCATTTATGGTTACATGTCTTTAATATTATGCCCATCCTCGGCAATTGAGACCAGTTTCGTCGTGTTTTTCAAGAACAGAGAAGATGGAACTCAACACGGATGGGAGCGGCTGTGGGAATCCCGGACCAGAGGGTTTCAGTGAGGTTTTCCTGGAGGAAGGCGGCCACCGGACTCTTGGCTGCTAGGGCCGGGTCAGCTGGAAGATTTTACCAGTTTGGATTTAAAGAGGACTTGCTCAGATCTTTATTAAATATAATCTCGGTAAAATCCTCATAAAAATTAAACTATTCACACCTTGATTTGTACTCAAATCTAAATGAGTTGTTACTCTTATCTTTTGTTTAAATTTAAGAACGAAACTTATAACTTTCGAGGTCAATTTTTGGTTTCTAAATCAACTGCTCTACAACATTACCGAATTTTATTTATCTCCTCAATAATGATAGTCGAGATCAACTCTGAACAAGTGGTACTATATCATAATGTTTTAGACAAATAGGATAATATATACCGAAAACATCAGGCCGGCAAGAGTTAAGGTTGAGAAGTTTGAACTAAAATATGTTCCCTAAATGACCTGTCGTATATCTTGTGATGCTATTTAACCCCATAATTATAATGCTTGGCGTAACTGGTAAAACAACTTAAATCTAAATTATGTTTCCACTAGAGCCAACCAATTAAAACTTTGCGCGTTTGGAATTGCAAATTGTTACAAAGAGTCACCTTGCCTTACTCATATATATCTTTATTAAATCTTTTTTTTTAAATATAAAATCCTCACAAAAATTACCCTCTTCACACCTTTATTCGTACTCATATCAAAATGAGTTGTTACTACTAGATCTATGTTTTGTTTAAATTTAAGAAAGAAACTCAAAACTTTCAAGTTCATTTGTTGGCTTTTAAATCATCTGCTCTATAATATTGCTCAATATTATGATATCCACAATAATGGTAATCAAGGTCACCTCTCAGTAAGTGGTACTATATCGGAATATTTTAGGCAAATAAAAAAGTACCAAAGGAAAGAATCTGGCACGGGATACAGTTGAAAAAAATTGAACTAATATATTCCCTCTATGACATGTCATTCAATTTGTGATGCTATTTAACCCCCTAATTATATTGGTTGACATAACTTGTACAGCAACAGAAGTCTAACTTATTTTTCTACTTGAGCCAACCAATTAGAACTTCATTTGTTCGGCATTGAAAATTGTAATAATTACCAGTCACCTCTGAAAAATTTATGCAATCAATCTAATGTTTAACAAATTCCCCATCGTTATCTTTCGATCGTTCGAACCTCTTTTAGTTTTTGACGAAGTACTACAGGAATCACAATTTCAAGAAATGCTAGCGTTGCTATGTAAGAGCAACTCCGGCACTTGCTCAGATATTGAAGTAAATCTTACGCCTAGAAAAATCCTCATAAAAATCTCTTCACACTTTCATTCATCCTCATGTCTAAATGAATTTTAATACATTACATTCTTTTTGAACTTAAATAAATTTACTCAGACTTTTCAAGTTGTTTTGGTGGCTTTCTTTCTCAAAAAACTGCAATTACGATTATGAAGGTCAACTCTCAACAAGTGATAATTTTTTAATATGTACGTAATGGAATCTTCACATCAACTATGCAAAACATATTTCAACAATAATCTCCACTCCTGTATTTAAAATCATATATTCCAAATTAGTTGTTACTTAGTTATCACACTTTTCAAGGTATTCTTGCGTCTTCTCATTTAACTGCTCGATCTATAAATATTTATCTCTTGGGAACTATATTGGGATTGGCCTACTGAATCTAATATATATACACACACATACATATACATACATAAATCGGCCGGTTCAGATCATCAAGCCCAGCTCGATTTGACGGTTCGACCGCTGGGTTTGGCCGATTTTTTTATGAAATAGACTGGTTCACTTCTGTGGCTAAATCGTTTCCCTGGTGTGCCTGGTGATCTTGTCAACTTCTTTCTATATGTTGCTGAAGAGGTAATCTACACGCCTGGCTCTCAAAGGTTTGATGGATTTAGTGCGTCACGCGTAGACTCTCCAGCTTTCTAGAGGCGCCATCATGTTGCTCCACGACGATTTCTGGCTTTCCAAATTTTCTCATCTCTCTCTCATGCACGCACGCAATTAGCACTCCAAATCTTGGGGTACTTGGTAGTGGAGATTTGAAACAATAAAATAGAGGGTGGTTGTAGGTTATAGCAATAATGTTGCAATGTTTGATCATTGGTAGGTTGTGGGTGTTAGTGTTACACAGAAGAATTTAACGCCAAAAGTTCACTATTAAAGTGATGGTTTCTTCAAGCTTATATATGGCATTATCCCATTACACTCACAACTAGGCAATGTGAGACTATGGTTCATACAATGTCTCATGCACAGCGTGCTGCATGCTCATGGTAGCACCTGTTGAGTGTATGTCATGGACATGCACCCTACCCATCCCCAGATGTTCCAGCTGATATCATTTAATCGGACTTGGATAGAACTCAACTCTAAAAGCTAGTTATAAAAGTGAGGATGCCCCATAGCTTATACAGTTGGCATATTGCACATTGTCATACCAAGGCAATGGGGAAATTTGCTTCACAGTGGGCTGGTTGTGGATTTTCGGCTCCAAACTTAGGAATTGGGGATGAGATGTGTGGGTTTGTTTGGCATAAGTTACAAGCATAACAACATAAGATCATATTTTTTCCCTGACAACTCTGACTAACAGGTCAATGTTACTTCAGAAACTATAAAGCTAGTCACTGCAGTTGTTGGAAACCTCAAGCATGGTCAATTTAATTTAAGGATAGGTCATTTCCTTGAGCTCCTTGAAAATGCATGAATGGAAGACTGGATTGGTGATGATGTTTGGATTAGCTGGTGACCTGGTCTTTAATGCCGGATCATGTTCTTTCGTCTGCATAATTTGATATCTTTCGTTGCCTTCCTTTCACTCTACATGCAGTAACGGTCAATAATGTTATCTTTTTTCCTTTTGGTCAGGTAAGGGGTATCTTGGCGCAACTAGGCTACGAGAAGTTGGATGATATAATTGGCCGAACGGATCTACTAAGACCTCGAGATATATCATTGATGAAAACACAACATCTTGATCTCGGTTATATTCTTTCTATATATATTGGAACATCTAATCGTGTTTCCATATTCCCTTTTCCCTATCATAGTAAAATTGATTTGTTCTTGACTTGGTTCTGAAATAAAATACACCTTCTAACTTTATACAGACTGTTGGGTTACCAAAGTGGAGCAGTATGAAAATTAGACTTCAGGATGTTCATAGCAATGGCCCTGTTTTAGATGATGTCTTACTCTCAGATCCCGGAGTAAACTTTGATGACTATCGTATGTATCTGTTTGCAACATTGTCATTGTCAATATGTTGGAATGCCTAATGATAAGTCTTCTGGACTGTTTTTCTACATATTTTTCTATTCTTACAGAAGTAATTGGTTGGTAAATTTAGCCCTTTCCTTTAGAAAAGTTCATGACATGACTGTGCAAGTTTTTAGCATCAACCAAGTTTTTTAAGCTGAAAAGTTGTGGGTTCTTGATTTACCTAGTTTGCTACGTGGTATGGTAGGGCCTAGGTGAAAGCACAGAGTTAAGTTTCAGTTCTATTCTTTCTCCATGGAGAATTTAATCTGTCATGTCTTTTTTCTAGGAATATACATTTCACATTCTCATTTCAATACTAAACTACATGGTACCAATCCTACCTAGGAAGCACATCTATGGATAGGTGTTAAGGATTCGATACGTACACGGCAATGCTACTAAGCTTGAACAAGTAGGTTGCGGGACACGCTTATAAAGAATATTCCTCGCACTACTCTTCTATACATGAGAATACAATTAGAAAGCAAGATACACTCATTGCAGTGCTAATATCAAACATCCAACGGAGGCAAAACCATAAGCAAGCTCATAAATGTTCCTATTAAGCGTAATGACTGTGACTTATGTCAATTTTATTTTGACCATCGATTGTTGATATCATTGGCAGAGACAAAAGAGAAAATTACCCTCAATATATACTGGTAGCTGATGTTGCTTTGCCTCGATTATAAAACTGAGGAAGACGAACAATGGAATCAATCAACGAAGATACAAACCATAGGTGAAAGTGAATCCAAGACAATATAGATTTCTTCTTTTGTTTATCCTAAATTGGGCTGCAGCTTATAATTTTTTCAAAAGAACCTTTCAAATTTACATTGGTGAAAACCCTCTTGAAATTACTAGTCTAGTAGGCCTGAAATATCAAAATACTAATCTACAATATCAATTTTCGACAACATAGCGAATGGAGAGATCTTCAATTATTGCATAACAATAAGGGATTCAAAATCTATACAAACTCTTCTCTCTCTCTCTTCTCTCACACTTGCTATTATGTTTGTACAAAAAACCAGGGCAAGATAGCTTGATGTGTAAATCCTCGCTAGTGATTCCAAGTATTGGAAGCTGCTTTCTGGAATATAAATGAGTTTTGTCCTCTTTGATTTCTACTCTCTATCAGACATATTCCGTATTTGAGTAGTGCTTCATTGTCTGTGCAGATATCAGATGCAATTGAGAATGAGAAAGTGGTCAGTAAAAGTATAAAGATATACAATGTGGACCGTGCTGTTTGTGGTCGTATAGCTGGTGTAGTTGCAAAGAAGTATGGTGACACTGGTTTTGCTGGGCAGCTAAAAATAACGTAGGTTTTTCCTCCATATAGTATTGTGCATTCAACTTGCTTTGTCGGTTTACCTTAGCTCAATGGATAGGAAAAAAATAACCAGAAGTTGTTTTCATTCACTAGGTTCATGGGGAGTGCTGGACAATCCTTTGGCTTTTTTCTGACACCTGGAATGAACATTCGGCTTGTAGGAGAAGCTAATGACTATGTGGGGAAGGTAGTACTTCCGTGAAGTGGTGCAGCTTGTGAACTCCTAAGTTATTGCCTAAATGAGTAGCTCTTTCCACTCAAGAGATTAAGTTGACATAGTCCCGAACTTGCATGTTTTCGAGTTTATGATTTCACTCGGAAGTTTAGTGTTGTTGACTAAACTTCTCGGCCTTCAAATTTCTAGGGTTTCCTGCCTGGGGGGGAGGCGCCGCCTCCTCTCCTCCTCCCCCGGGCTTCTCCAATCGGATCTAGGCGTCTCCCTTCCCTCTCCCTCTCCCTCTCTAATAAGTTTGAACCTATACCCTAAATACTCCTTTTCTTTTGGCCCTGTTTTGGGGGTGTATCTTTTTAAAAGACGTGGAGGGCTTCCTATAGATGTCGACGGCGGTAGGGACGCAGCGGCCAAGTTTGTTGTCGGAAGAGGCGAAGTGAAAGCCCATGGCTTTCCATATGGTGGAGAGCGGCGATGTTCTGGTTGTAGGGGATCCGACTGGTGGCAGATGGAAGCGGAGGATCAGCAATGGTGAAGCAGTGGAGGAGCAGCAGCGGTGTTGATGCGGAGGAGAAGTGGTGGCTTGTAGCGGAGGAGTGCTGGTGGTCACCGATGGCAAGCGGAGATGCAGACTGTGGAGGAGAGAGGAGCCGATGGGTGGCGTTTTGGAGGCGGAGGAGCAGTGGAGACGAAGGGGCAGCGGTGTCGTAGCGGAGGAGCAGCAGTGGGGTTTTGATCCGGAGGAGCAGCGGCGGTGGCATGTAGCGGAGGAGTTGTAGTGGCGATGATGCAGAGGGTTTGCAGCGGTGATGATGTCGGGCGGTAGCGGCGGCAAGCAGCGGAGAAGTACCAGAGGTGATGATGCAATGCAGAGGCGGAGGAGGTGGGGTTAGGCGTTGGGGTTTCTGGTCGGCCCATTTGGCAGCGGCAGGTTGGTGGATGCTTAGAGGCGGCGGTCGCAAGGTGTGGCGGAAGGACAGAGGAGCAGCAGCTAGCTTCGAAGAAGGTGGATAGGTAGCGGAGCAGTAGCGGTGTTAG
The DNA here is from genome assembly GCA_019656275.1 of Rhododendron kiyosumense. Lineage (NCBI taxonomy): Eukaryota > Viridiplantae > Streptophyta > Magnoliopsida > Ericales > Ericaceae > Rhododendron > Rhododendron kiyosumense. The sequence goes on from BPLS01024037.1 coordinate 35,708, forward strand.
AGGCGGAGGGCAGCGGAACAGATGCGGTTTGGAGGCGATGGAGCAGTGGTGTGCAGCGGAGGTTTGGCGGCGTGCAGTGGAGCTTTGGGTGTGGGCTGTGTGTTTAGGTGTTGGCTGCCCATTTGATTATGGGCTTGGCCTTTTTGGTTGCTTTTGGGTTGATTTCTGTGGTCTGGGGTTTTTCTAGTATTGGGTTCAAACATTAGGTTTAGGTTGGGCTTGGCCCACTGGGGTCCCTGCTAGCTTCTTGTTATGAGGAATTTTACAAAAATGAGAGGTGAAAAAGTAGGTTTAATGTTAGAGATTTTCAAAATAAAGGTGTCGTCGTTTTTGGTTTTGAAAAATTTCCTTATTTCCTTAGAATGCTTTGTTTTCCTCTTTGTGTGCTTTGTCCCACATTGGATAGTTGAGAGAAGTTGGAGTGGTATATATTAGGAAACATTCCTAATATGAATAAACAATGATCAAGTGTGGTGCAGCCCTATGGTGCTTCACACCATACCGGCAGAGCCGGTACACACGCACACGCGCGCGCGCGCGGCGTGGGTAGTGTAGCGTGGGGTGTGGTGCATTGTGGCGCTTTAGCGGCGCACTTTGCACTTAGCACGTCAACGCCTTGTAGGCGTCATTTCTTATTACGAGTTGGCGGTAAGGTGGCACTGACGTGGCATGCTGCGTGTCGCACACGTGGCAGGTGAGTCACACGGAGCGGTTCCGATCGGGTGCAACTCGAACCTACAGGTGCGTTGGTTCGTAGCGTTGCAATCTCAGCCGTCGATCGCGAACGGGCACGATCCAACGGATTGGATCAAATCCGATTGGGTGTGAGCGATACAGTGCACCTGTTCGGTGTGACTGGTCGATCTAGACCGTAGGATCTGATCCAACGGTCAGATTGGAGCGGATGCGTACCCATTCTCAATGGGTGCGTAGTGGCCTATAAATAGATCACTACTTGTCAGAATCCAGGGTGACACACACATATAATCCGAATTTCTCCCACATCTCTCCCTATGTTTTTCTAGCATTCATTCTGCGTTCTATTTTGCTGCAGAAAATAGAACACAGTGATTCTCGATTTTTATATTCGTTAAAGTAGGTATTCTGTCCGTTTCGTTAGTGCAAATAAAAACGGAAAGAATTTCGAGTTCGGGCTTCGATTTATCTTGAAGGCAGATTTGTTTTAACCTTTTGCATACCAATTGGTGGGGGCAAATACTGTCTTTAGGAAAACGACATAGTCGTGACTCGAAGCGTATTACAGGTTTTTTGGAGATTTCGTCAACAGTACAAATTGCAGCGGCCAATTTTTCCAACATTTAGATCTCGCGAGACGAAGGTGCTCAATGCATTTCTACTCCTGCTGTAACGTAACAGATTTTCATAATCCTAATGAAATGGAAACTCTTTTTGCCGATCAAAAAAAAAAAAAAAGTTTAGTGTTGTTGGAGGCAAATCTTTTCTCAGCCGCGGAGCAACTTAATGCTCATGGACCGGCTAGTCCGTCTCAAATTTCTAACATTTTACCTAAGACTTCAAGTTTCTAGCAATTTTCCCCCTTATGAAGTCTTAATTAGTGCATTTTGAATAACATATGGTATTTATGGAATTAGTTTTGATTTTATTGGCACATACGTACATTGCATGCCGTAGATTTTTCGATAGGTACATTGCTGTTATTTTTGGAGGAGAGACGACCTTTTGGCTGTATGTTGCCCCTCCATTACCTAAATCCTGGATACTGATAAATCAAAATTAGTCATTAAAAATATAGTTCCATATAGCAGCTTAATTTTCCTATATTACTTAGTAATGTATCAGAAAAGGTAATATAGAGTTGGAACTTTGCAGTAAAGCTGCCTTTCGAATTAAGCACAGTTGAATACTAAATGTTTGAGCATTAATTGCCTTTACCCTAGCTTTCTATTGATTTTATGATGTCTGACGCTAGCAGCTGATTTCTAGGGTATGGCTGGAGGGGAATTGATCATATCTCCTGTAGAGAATACTGGTTTTGCCCTGAGGAAGCCACTATTGTGGGTAGTGGGGAACACCTGTTTATATGGTGCACAGGTGGTCAAGTCTTTGTAAGAGGGAAAGCTGGGGAACGTTTTGCTGTGAGAAACTCTCTTGCCCAAGCTGTAGTGGAAGGTACTGGAGACCATTGTTGTGAGTACATGGACGGAGGTCGTGTGGTTGTGCTTGGAAAGTGAGTATTAATTAGTTTCTACCTTCTCTCTCACTTTTTTGGGATGACGGGAGGTTTGGCATATATTCTTGATGAAGATGACACTCTTATTCCCAAGGTTCGTTGCAATGAATTTTCTTACTCTAGGGAAACCCAAAAAAATTAAAAAAAAATAAACTCTCTGAAACAGATGCTACTGCTCGTATTTAATCAGGTTGTTTGGAATCTTACTTTGTTGTTAGTGCATAGTGCTTCGCTTTCTTAAAAGTCAACTCCCTTCTTCTCATGTTGTTCTTTGTTTATACTCAATTCCATCTTGAGTTGTCCCACAATATTAATGCTCTTTGAAAAGAATGTTAAGATTTTTTAAAATAATCTGCGTAAATGATTTGAAGTAAATTTAAAAGTAGGATGAAGGGAAAAGCTTGGAAATCAAACCCCACTATCTCAGGAGATGTGTATGCATGCCTTTGAATTCCCACTCTTACACAATTACAAAATCCCACTTTCTAAGGGAACATGTATAAAATGCATGTCCCCTAAAGATTTGAAGTCACCAAGATCAACCAACAAAGAGAGACGAGAGCGAGACTATCTTTTAATTTGTGGATAGTCTAATCATTCTTGCATAATTATGCCAGGTAAATAAAGAAATCGTGAAGGTCCAGAGAGTCGTTGCCCCTGTCAGACAAATGCAGCTAAAGAGCCTAATCGAAGAGCATGTTGTAAGTATCCCTAACAAACTGTATGCATGTAAACGTGAAATACGCTTTCTTGACTTGTCAGAGTTGAATTGGCAATAAGATGCATTTTGTCTCTCCTTCCTGATTATTGTTGTAGTAATTTACTGGTCGTTATGTCAACATTTAAGTTTTAATTTCCAAATTATTGATGGTATTATTGTCACTGACAAAAACAGTAATTTTTTTGAGAATCCGTATTGTCTCTTCATTAATATGACCTGCTATGACTCTATGATGCGTGCAATGCTGCTGCCATAAGCTCTAATGAATTGCTTGGTTTGCTTTTGATGAAGGCAAAAACTGGGAGTAGCAAAGGCTCTTCTATTTTAAAGGAGTAGGACAGATATCTACCTCTATTTTGGCAGTTTGTTCCACCTAGTGAGGAAGACACCCCAGAGGCTTGTGCAGAATTTGAAAAAACAGCTCCTGGGCAGGTGAGTTTCTAGTCTGCTTAGAACAACAATATCGCGTGCCAAAGTATAATCATCAGATGTCAAAGGGTAATCATGTAACCACAAAGTTGCAATCCCACTCTTCGTCGGATAGAGAGGGTATAGATCTATGCCACAATTCCTCTCTTAAGTTGGTTGGAGAGAGAGACCTCGAGCACGTCATTGAAAAGATCGAAGTTTCCCTGGTGCTGCAACTAACAATATATCGATGGTGCATCAACTGTAAATTCAAAATCCTCAATCTCAGTAGGTAATTTTTTTTTCACCATCTCTTTTTGTTCCTAGTCTCGAATTCGAGACTAAATAGTTGTGTAATTATGTATTTTAGTTTTTAGTTTACACAAGGGGAATCTTGAATTAGTTGACGGAGGATCGATTCTGGAATACAAGCCAGTTATTTATTATATTGTTTAAGAAACAATGTTGCTGAAATTCGCAATGTGCATTGAGGGAGCTTTTTTTGTCTTTTCTATTTGTACTTGTAAATGCGAGTGCAATACACGGGTGTATGTGTTCATTTCGTTCATAATTTTGAGCATCATTAAAAATACTTAAAACCAGTTAAAAGTAATATTCTATTTTTTTCCCAATTAGGGATTATGGATTCCAAGAAACTTGGTTGTCATCGGTAACACCACATTGACAACTATACAAATAAGCCTAACCCACAAAAGTCAGAACTCAACTCAAGGAAGAGCGCTGTAATTGGAACAAGTCATCTAGAACATCTGGAAAATCATGTGTTGAACGAATTACAAAGGATCACTGGAGCTTTTTGCCTAGAGAATTAGAAGATACTCAGACCATATATTCATCCATAATTGAGAGGACCAAATATACAATAGACCAATGCTCAAAATTATGAACAAATTGAACGAATACATCCGACATACAGAAGGAGAAAATAAATCAATCTCAGACTTGACCTAATTAAAAATCTCTTTGACCCCCAAGTTAGGAGTGTGCAAGAGTGACCAAGAGTCTGGTACCAATTTGTTGATTTAAGCCGACAACCCAACAACTACTATATCTGATCCGGTGCTTTCAACTGACTGATCAATTCGCAAGTAGAAGCCAAGAGGAAAAATGGAAAGCAACCCACTTTTTGTTAAACTTAAGAGCAATGCTACAAACTAAACATGGGTCTACATGCATCGAATGGTTCTTGACGCAGTTGTGTTCGGTGTTCTGTTTCTAGACTTTTTGTAAACTTAATGCCCCAATCTTGAATCATTCCCACAAACCCCCGTCTTCATCCATTGAATCCGTTCGAGTGAATAGCACTCCAGCTTTTGTGGAGAGATTGAATCAGTTACTCTGAACCCACCCACCACCAGTGTTGCGGTTAGCAGTTGCTAATTGTGAATTCAAGTGAGAAATCACCAGGATTCAGCTAGTTTGACAACCTCCATTGTTGATTAAATCTGCACAGGAACGGGCAACAGCAACCTTACGGATAGTTACGTTTTTCCATAGAAGACATATGTACAAGTATCTATAGTTGATGAAGACTAGGCTCACCATGGGATACTGATCTCGAACCCAATTTCTGGAACAACACCTACTTTGCTCAACCCATCAGGAAAAAGAAAAAAAACCCCGGACAAGCTCTTCATTGTTATGCCCAAGGCTATTTCTATGAATGTCCTTGCATGTTAAAAAGTAGGGGACAACCAACATAAATACAACACTTCCATTTTCCTTTGTGTTCATTGGGTCAAATCCAACACGATCAA
>BPLS01024038.1:2441-17533 GCA_019656275.1 Rhododendron kiyosumense
TTTAGCTCTAAGAAGAAGAACAACAAGGAAAATAGCAATGTCAAGAAGGACTACAAGAAGAAGAAGATACAAGAAGAGGAAGAAGAAGAAGAAGAAGAAGAAGAAGAAGAAGAAGAAGAAGAAGAAAAAGAAGAAGAAGAAGAAAAAGAAGAGGATGAGAATGAGGAAAAGGAAGAAGAAGATCAAGTACAAGTACAGAAGCCAACAAAGTCTAGGTATGGTTTATGACTAGAATACTACAGATGATGACATCTGTCATACTACAACATATGGTTACTTTACTTTGTGATAATCTGTATATATGTATTCATTCAGGTCTAGTCCAAGGACCAACAAGAAAAAGGACACTGTGAAGAAGGACAAGAAGAAGAAAAAGATACAAGAAGAGGAAGAGGAAGAAGAAGAAGAAGAAGAAGAAGAAGAAGAAGAAGAAGAGGATGAGGATGATGATGATTATGATGATGATGAAGCAGAAGATAATGAAGAAGAAGAAGAAGATACTGAAGAAGAAGAAGAAGAAGAAGAAGAAGAAGAAGAAGAAGAAGACGACGATCTTCAAAAGCCGACGAAAAAGGCTGCCCATCACAAATCTAGGTATGATTTATGACTAAAATACTACAGCAAATGGTTACTTTGTGATAATTTGCATGTACGTATCCATTCATATACTGAATAAAAATTTAAAACTTATGCCGGTGTAGTCCAAAGACGCGCGGTCCTATTCTACGGAAGCGTATTCAGAAACAAAAGCAACAGAAGCAAATGGCAAAAAGAACAGCAGTGAAGAAACGATTCAAAAAGCTGAAGAAAAAGGTCAAGAAAGAAGTCAAGAAAGAGGTTCAACCTAAGCCTAAACAAATTCAGTACAGGTAATCTAAAAATTGCGACATTTGTCTGTTTTGTTGGGCAACATTCATATAAAATAACGACATTTGTCTATTTTATTGAGGAACATGTTATCATTTGCTCATGTCTGTCCTATTATACCAACATTTTCCTGTTATTTTGTTCAAATTTCACGCAGGTCGAGTTTTCAAAGTTTTGTGAAACTCTTGAAGGACATAAAGTTCACAAAGCTCCAGAAAGAGAAGATAAGAAAAATACCATTTGCTAATCTTATATTTGCTGTGGTTGATGAGAACATGACTGAGGCATACCTGAGGAAAAGTGACCTGCATGATCTTTCGCTGATAAGACGATATGAGGGATCAGGAGGGAGGTTCAACCTAGGAACCAAATCAGTCAAGATAACAGCACACGAGTTTGCACTTATATTCGGCATCACGTATGGGCCCAACCGTATTAAACCAACAACAAAACCGAGGATGCCAGAAACAAGGTTTGCTAATGAAATCTGTGTTCGAGGAGCTAGGATAATGACGAATTCAAGTCTGAAAGAGTACTTCCAAATAGCTGTGAAGAAAAAGGATGAAGAAAGTGCAAACGATGTAGCACGTGTGCTAACATTGTATCTTATCTCGACGGTGTTTCTCCCAAGCACAGCGTCAAGGGTGAGCTGGAATTTAATCGACTTCATTGAAGACTTGGATAAGATCAGCTCCTATGATTGGGCAACATTCTTTACAGACGAGCTCATAAGGCAACTGAACGACAATATTGAAACACCGGCATCAACCGGGGGCTGCATATCAGGGCTCCTGGTAAAATTCTACCCTCTTATACTGGAAGATGTGGTTATCTTTCATAATCTGCCAACATGTATACTAAAAGATTTGGATATCATTGGTATTCTGCCTATTTTGTATTTAAACTAACAGAAACTAATTTATATTTTTCATGAAATACAGTATTGGTTCTGTGAGCACGTGACATTGGTATGCCAAGCAGATCCAACAAACTTCCCAAGGTTCGTCAAGTGGAGGCTTACGGACCTTAGTGTTGGTTTGGCAAATAACCCGTTGGATGTTCTTGATCCGTTAATCGTGAACGACTCAAAGTTGGAGGCAACAGAATTGGAGAAAGAGTTGCTTGGATTTGTTGAGGTGCCGGAAGATGATCATGTGAAGCCAGAAGATGAGCAGGATAAAGATGGTGATGACGCTGACCATGATGATGCAAATTCAGAGCTTCGAAAAGAAAATGAAATCCTCCGAGAAAAAATCAAAAGGTTGACGGAGGAGAATGAGCAGAAAGATGCTACAATTGCCCACCTTCAAAAAAGAATTTCGGAGCTTCAAGACGAGACATATGAGGAAACAGTTGCTGAACTCAATTTTGAAATGGAGACTGCTCATGTTGAGAGGGATTTTTTTGTGAAAGAGGTTGTGCATAAGGAAGTTGAGATCTGCAACGTTCTCGTAGAGAACGACATTATATCTGAAAAGCTAGAAAGAGCGGAGGGAACCATTGACGACATAGAGACACATTGTATTACCCAACAATTCAAGGTAATATAACCTAATCTTATTTCTAAAACCCATCTCTCCTAGGTTATATGGTTTCTGTTTTTTGTTTTTTTCCCTTTATCTTTCCATAGAACCACACAGATAACCTAATCTTATTTCTTTATTTGGAAAATAGACAAGTGAAAGTGTGGAGAAAGATGCAGAGGCAGAGGGTAAAGATGAAGAGGAGGAAGAACAAGAAGAAGAATGTGGTCCTGAGCATCAAATGGTTCCAGATGCAGAAGTGGAAAGGACAACTGTTGAAGCTTTCACTGGTGTACTAGCTGAAAACAGTCCAAAACCAACCAAAAAAAAAAAGAAACAGGTGGACCCTTCATCTCTTGTACACAATGTGAAAAATGAAACAAGAATATAGAAGAGGGAGGAAGATTTTGTCTATGAAGACATGAAGAAGGTAAAGAAGAATAAAAAGGAGGAGATGGATGATGTCATTCCAAAATGGAAAGTTGAAAAAACAAAATTGGGTAAATGGCTGGAAGAAGAAGACAAAGCGTTGCTGAATCTGTTTTATGACCTAAACCAGGGGCATGCGAAGTAAGTAAAGCTACACTTATTTCATTAATTTCCAATTCCATTCTCTTTGTATAATTCTTTCCTTTTGACATCACAGTGAAGAAATCTGGACAGACAACAAAACAAGTTATACCATAACATTCAAGTCAATAATAAAGCTTTTGGATGAACTGGACATGGGGAACGAGGTAATCGACGCGTACACATCAATGCTGAAAAGGGAGCAGGAAGTTAAACAACTGATGCATGGAAACAGTGTGTTCTTTACATCCAGCTGCTGGATAAATACATTGCCCTTTCCCCACAACAAAACACTATTATGTTCACACTGTTTTGATGTCATTATTTGTTCATGTCTGTGCTATACCAGAAATGCAGATTTTCACATATGTTTGTGTTTATCTAACTAAGTTACTTTATTCCCACAGACACTTATCAAAATGACGAATTAGTCCCCCAAAAAGTACCTCCTTGATAGCAAACTTGAACAACTCTACGACGAATTACATGATAGGGGCTTGGATTACTTTCGGTACCTTTTTTTCCCGATGAACTCTTCAGGAAATAAGACGACCAAAAACAGTCCATATCATTGGACTGTGCTTGTATATGACATGCAAGAGCAGGAATGGAAGCATTATAATTCATTGAGACCAAGAAAGAAGGAGAAATCAGGCGACCCTTACCTTAAAGATGCTGCAATAGTGGTAAAAAACCTTCACCTCTCTCTTATTTGCTTATTTAATTGCTTATAATTAATGACTGCAACTAACATTAAAAATTTACTTTGAAAACATAGAAAGATGCTGTTGAGAAATTCATGAAGGAATTGGAAGAAAGAAGGAGTAATCAGCCACAATTCAACTTGCTAACTCCCATAGAGTCAATCTTTAAAGATGGTGCTCAACTAAGAACAATGGAAGAAGCACCACAACAGACTAGTGCTTCGTAAGCTTCAATCAAACTTTTTATATTTAAACATATGATGACATCTATTGCAATCTACTAAACTCTATCTCTTGAATATATGCAGGGTTGATTGTGGACCCATTGTATGTTATGTCATCAAAAAGATTGCAGAGCTTGAAGAAATACCACAAAAGCTTGAAAAACAAGATGTTTCAGCTTTTAGAGTGCATTTGGTCCACAAGATTTTACATGATGTGCCAAGATCATGGACGAAAGAAAAATGGCAAGACAAAAATCTAGCTCACAATTTGTGTTAGCACTGGTTTAGGAACAAATTCTCCTCTTTTGTTTAGGAACACAATTTGTGTTAGTGGATCAAAAGAACAGTTTGTGTTTCTCTTTTGTTTAGGAACTCAGTTTGTATAGGTGATTGGTTTAACAGTTTGTAGTTGGCAAAACACTTTGTAGATGGCAGAATAGTGTCTAGGTTGTTGGTTTGACAGCTTGTAAGTGATTCGTTTCACAGTTTGTAACTGGTGACAATCTGGATTTTGATAGTTACATAAAACTTGTATTTTGGCTATGATTGTTGATTGTGGTTGTTGGCTGTGATGATAAATGTCCCGGTGTGGGTTTATTTGTGAAATGCCCGGAGTAGGATGATATATGCTGTTGTTTGTTACTGTTTTTATTAGTTTGAGACGCAAAGCGTCAGGCTAGGCCATAAAGCAAGGAAGCCCTGTCAATTTTTTTCCTTGTTTGCTGCACATTTTCTCGGCTTGGCTTCTTGAGTTGCCATGCTTTCCAAAAATGACATTAATCTTGGTATATTTGCTGGATACCTATGCTGCTGCTGATTTGGAAACTGAAATATGTACATTTGTGTTCATAACCCAAACAGATGATGAAATCTGTCATATTCTGTTCTCTGTATTTTGGCAACAAAACATGCAGGACTGAAACAGATGATGAAATCTGTCATGTTCTGTTCTCTGTATTTTGGCAAGAAAACATGAAGGACTGAAAAAATGTGAAAATTAGTACGCTTTATTGCACCAACTAAACCAACATATCTATCATCCAAACAATACTATCCAAACAATATCCCAAGAATAAGTTCAAATAGAAGAAATCAAACAAAACCTTATCTATCATCCAAATAATACTCTGCAATATCCCAATAACAAGTTCAAATTGAAAAAATCAAACAATACTCTGCAATATCCCAAGAACAAGTTCAATCAATTGGCTCTTTACATCTCTTCCTATTGTGGTTTCCCAACTTTTCACACCTCCCACACCTTATTTGCCTCACCTTCTCCCCCTTTGATCGAATTCTTTGAACCTTTGGTCTGCCCCGCGGCCTTCTTGTCTTAGGAGGAAGAACTACACGGTTCTCTTTTGTAACTTCTGGAGCTCCAAGTGTGGGAATAGGATTTATCATACCCTCATACGACAATCGGAAAGCTTCAACGGTGTAAAAAGGATCTATGTAGTTTGAAACTTGTAGGCCAACCTTTTGAATAGCTGTCACTGCATATACACAAGGAAAAACGTTCAATTGCCATCGACAACATGTGCACGTCCGTCTCTGAACATCAACTACAACTGTCGGAAGGGAGAACACTTCAAAAATATCTTCACTTGCCTTTGCCACAGTCCACGACCGACCTTTGTTGAAACTTGTGACTAACTTCTTATCCATTTCAGGACACACGATGCCGTTCCACTTCCATGACTGTTGCCTCCTATCACACATTTGCTTCATCAGTTTAACCCTAATTGTGTCAATCGCATTCAAAATTGGCAAATGACGGGCTTCCAAAATCCACTTGTTGAAAGACTTAGCTGGATTTGAACACATGTCTCCATATCTTCTACCTTCAAAATAGGCATTTGCCCACTTGTCAAGTGGCAACGATTCAACAAAAGCCTTAGCTTTTGGACCACCAACATTGCAGAGTTCTTTAAAAGCTTCCTCATAATCAGAAATCGATGGTGCATATGTACAATAAGAAAACAACTCGACTACTCTGTCCCTAAAACCATTAGACAGTCTGCCCTTAAACTTGTCCCTCAAATTACACTTCAGATGCTGCAAACAATACGCATGATATCCATTAGGGAAAACCTCTGGAATACCTTTCAAAAGCCCAGAATGACGATCTGTTATGAATGTTATTGGACGAGATGACAGAATTGTTGACAACTTTCTCAAAAACCATAGCCAATTCTCGTCAGTTTCAGAATCAGCAATGGCAAAAGCCACTGGAAACAGTCCTAATCCAAAAAAAAAGCAACAAGCAACATTAATCTACATTAATCTATTCATGGTATAACATAATAAATGCAAATTAGTCCTTTGTTCTTACAATCTAAGGGAAGATATAACGTTATCTGTATTTATTTAATAAATCTGCTATGACTGTATATCAGCAGAAAACAACAGATGCTGTTATCTATATTAAACTTGTCTCCCAATCTTCCAAATAACATAAACAGAAAACCAATATTGAACAGACAAGAAGACGAATAAAAATAACTAACCTTGATCGCCATCTTTTCCTATAGCTCCGAAAAGGGTTCCTATGTACCTCCCCTTCAAAAATGTCCCATCAAGCGCCAACAAAGGACGGCAGTAATTGAAGCCTTTGATACACGCATCAAATGCTACAAAAATCCTTCTAAAACAATTAGTTTTGTCACAATACTCAACATCAATAACACTTCCTGGGTTTTTCTCCTTCACTACCTCAGCATACCACTTCAGTAGGTCAAAAGACAATGCATAATCTCCATACAGCTCATCACCTGCCTTCTCAACTCCAAACCAAGCATGGTGATAACTGATTTTACTCCCATAGTACTTCTCAAAAAATTTCACTGCTTCTATTGGTGCATAGTTTGTCTTAGTTCGAACTTCCTCCCTAATCTGTTTAGCAACCAACTTTGAACTCATCCGAGGATTCTTCGAACTAGCAAAAACACCAACACAACTGTGATTCTTCTCAAACTCCCTAATACAAAAGAAACCGTTAGATCTCTCAATGGTTGCATGAATAAACCATTGACAACCAGATTCTGTATGTTTTTTTGAACACTCCGCCGTTACTCTAGTCTTGTCATTCTTCAAAAACTTAAATTCAAATCCAACATCAATAGCATACATTGCCAGACAATCCCTAAATTCTTTTACTCCGCCTCTAAATTCTTGGCCAACATGAGTAATCAACTTAGCCCAACCAGCAGAAAGACGGACAGTCTCGTGGTGCTGACAAAACTTCTCAAGTGGATCTTCTTCTACTTCATGCATAGTACTGCTTTGACCGACTTCAAAACTTCTTCGACAGTCAACACTTTCAATAACAATACTCCGATTATTATGATCAGCACAAGAAGAAAGCACTTTAACAACTACATCAATGCAACTAACCCCATACGCACCAGCCAATGTGAACATATTTACAAAATCAGCATCATTATCTAGAATGCAATTGTCATGTCCACCTACAGCATACAAAACTTGAAAACTAGAGGTTTCCAAATTTGGCCACTTCTTAACCAGACTACGGACAACATCGTCAAAGCAGAAATCTCTTCTAACTGGAACAACAAGAGTTTTTGAACCATATTTGCACAGAAGAACAATAGATGATTCCATACTGGAAATTTAACACCCTCTGCAAACAAAAAATGCAAACAAATATCATTATCTGTGTCGATCTGTCCTATTAATCTGCTGCAAAAAAATGAAAAACAAAATATCATTGTCAACATTGATCTGTTCTATCCATAAAAATGAAAAACAAAATATCATTGTCAACAATGATCTGTTCTATCCATTCAGTCCACAAATCGCACAAATACAGACACACTCAAATGCAGAGAGAGAGACGTTCAAATTGCAGGAAAATAATAAACGAGAGAGAGAGAGAGAGAGAGAGAGAGAGAGAGAGAGAGAGAAACCTTCCAATCGCAGTGAGAAATCTTCGTCAGATCACAGTGAGAAATCTTCGTCAGCTATTCCTTCGTCAGCAATTCAAACTTCAATATCCAAAACCAAACGAGAGAGAGAGAGAGAGAGAGAGAGAGAGAGAGAGCTCAGCAATTGAAACCTAAACCATGAGAGCGAGAGAGAGGAAGCATTGATCGTGGATTTGGTCGTCCCCAAATTCACGACAGAAATAACAGCGAGAAGAGTTTCTGGAGTTTAAATCTCTTGCCTTTATATACTAAGGGTAGTTTGGTCCGTTAATGGACCTAACGCTGCATAGAAACTTGTACAATGGATCCGCAGCCTGTTAAAAGAATAGCCCGGACTAGAAGGCCCAATAAGTCTAGACTGTGGACTCTGGCCCAATTTTCTGCAAAATAAATAAGGACATAAATTTTCATGGGCTATGTTAGTAGCGTGTCTGTGCACGAGACAAAAAATTTCACATTGTTGTGATTTTTAGTCCTGTGTATCAAACAAGTATAGCACTAGTTGATAAAATAGATAATTTGTTCTCAGTCTTTTTTCGATGCACACTACATTGTTCTCATTTTATGCACTGAAAGACATAGGGATAAATGGTTCAAATACATTATAGGTTGCATGATGAGGTCCCATATTGAGAAAATAGTACTTTTGATCAATAATCGAGCATCTAGATCACTTTATGTGAGTCTCAACTAATCTTAGAGCAAGGAAGATAGAGCATGTACACCAACACCATGAAGCAAAATAGCTCCCCATCAAATGCACGTTAGAGTAACAATTCAGTGTCATTGGAATTTTTTTTTTTTGAATAGCAAAAAGAAATTTTCATTAATTTTTGAAATAGATACAAAGACTAATAGAATAAGGAGAACGGCATCGTATTTCTAACAAATCTAAGAATAATCTTCTGTCCAGTCTGAGACTCAATCCCTCGATTGGTAAAAATTCAGTGTCATTGGATATCGCCATATGGTTCCCTACATCCTTCTCCATATTATACGTTTACGTAGAATTTACGAACTTAATCCTGAATCCTACCTAAATGTGTGGTGTAAAATTATGTTAAAACTTAAAACACACATGACGGTGTGTTATAAGACCACCGATAATTTTTTGTAAGCAGAGATTGAGTCAGCAAGGTTGCGTGGGGCCTCTTTTGATGCAGAAGGGAATCTGGCTTTCCATGTGACTGATCACAAAAACAAAAGAAAGTCTGTTCACACATGTTATTAGTGCACATATTTAATTGTGAATTCCACGAAAATGATTTAAATCGTTCATTAAATATAAAATATTTTTTTAAGGGTTCGCGGGAAAAATCAGCTTAATCCAATATCCACAGATACACGATCCAATCGTCTTACTTTTATTTAGATTTCAGGATAATGAAAAATTAGATAATTGGATTCAGCATTTATAGGTAATGGATTGAGTTGATTTTTCACGAAGACCTTTAAAAAAATATTTTATATTTTAAGAATGACTCGGATTATTTGTGTGGAACCCGTGGTGAGCCCCATAACAAAATCTATGCACAAATTATTTGTGTGTAGCAGGAATCCAAAAACAACGGAAGGCCGTGGGAAAGTGTAGTGTTCAGTAACCTGCAAATCATCTATCTACTATGATAAAAGACCAACTCTCCTCCCCTTTGCAAAACACTTGTGTCATCTTTTGTGATCATTTTATGTATGAAGGGTAAGTTCATGCGAATAAAGACAAAAAAGAGAGTGTCAATCGACAAAAGCGGAGTGTTAAAATCACTTCTCTTTTTTGTTTCATTGACATGACTTTCCACTTCTTTTGAACAAGGGTTGATGCCATACAATTGAAAAACACTCATTGGAAATTTGTTCGTTTGGAGACTTAAAACTCCTACGCACGGTCTCTAATAATTTTTTTATATATCTCTCTATTTATTACCCTTAAAAACCTCCATCAAAATCCAAAACAAACAGGGTCTCAACATTTGTTTCTTGTTTCTTGTGTGTGCATTTTATTTTACACTAATTAAAACACTCAACATTTGGCTCTTAATTCTAAATCAACATTTTATTTTAAACTAAGTTTTTTTTAATTAAAACACTCAACAAATTTAATTGATATTCACACTCCTTTTTTGTTATTCACACTCACTTTTTGTCTTTTAGCAAGAAAAATACATACACTTTCTCTCAACACTAAAAAAACAAAGAAGGGAGTGTGGATAACAAAAAAGGAAGTGTGAATATATACCAATTCTTTTTTTTTTTTTTTCTTTTCTTGTCAAGGGATATCACTGTCAATCCAAGCAACTAGAAAACTTCTAGTGGACCTTACAAAAAGAAAGGCTCTTGGCGATGAAATGCCCAAAAACTGATTAGAAGTGATGAATTTTGCTTGAAGCTTCTGCCTAATTACACACTCTAAAATTATTTTATTAGGAAAAAGACGTTAATTTGTTGAGAAATTTAATAAAAAAAAAAAAAAAATGAATCTGGCTGCTTGTACCACTCTAATCAAAGCTTTCAAGTTGAGCTTATGTTTACTGTTAAATTAAATTAATCATTCTTATTCTCGGTGTTAAGTAAATTGGTTTTAGCATTTTGCCAAAATATTAGTGGTTAAATATTCGTCTCAACTAGAGAAATTAGAAAATGGTTAAAATTTGGACCGAAATTGGAAAAAAAAAAATCTGCAGAGACAAACAAAAAGAAAGACATTAAACTATGTTCAAACTTTTCCATCTTTATTGATCATTTTACAACTTTAGTCTTTTCTTTTTTTAATTTTCAGATTGTTCTTTTTGAGATGAATAATCATTTTAAATTAACGCAAATCTAACAAATTTTTTAAAAAAAAACTACTACTGATAGAAAGATCCTATGAATATTTTAAGCCAGTCTTTAATCTCAGAATTGATCAATAACAAATATCGCGATCATTATGGGGTCAAGGTGAGAAGAGAAGGAAATAGATTTAGGGGACAAATTAATCTAGTTTTGTTTTTTCCCTTCCCAATAAATCCAATATATATAAAGGTTTTGTCCCTTTATTAACAACATTGTCCCCTTGAGTGGACCTTGGGAGATCACATCGAATCTCTGAATTTGGACATTGCCACAATTACTTT
Source organism: Rhododendron kiyosumense (assembly GCA_019656275.1). NCBI lineage: Eukaryota > Viridiplantae > Streptophyta > Magnoliopsida > Ericales > Ericaceae > Rhododendron > Rhododendron kiyosumense. The sequence continues at coordinate 13,384 of BPLS01024038.1, forward strand.
AGCAAAATTAAGTTTTGCGTTCCTCCATAGGGTTAAAAGTAGGAGTCTGGCTCCTCTTCAATTCATAGGGAATTGTAGGATCATCTAATTCCAATTCAATGGTCAAGATTATCTTAGTATCTTCAGCTCCAAAACTCATATAGTATTCTACAGATACCCAATTACTCCACAAATATTTCTCAATTATTGCATCTCAAACACCGATTTACCAAATTCCTAACATTAATAAAATTTCATATCGTAACTTTAATAACAGGTGCATGTTTAAAGAACTGTAACGCCCCCAAAATTAGGGTACGTTAAATAAAACATTTTATTGAAAATTCAAAATAGAGTCTAACTCTTTATTATAACATAACCCCCACAGGAGTACTTTGATTACAAAAAGAAAGGAAACTAAGGCTTCCTAACTACAGCTCCTCTCGCTTCTTCATCCTAGCCAGCTCCTCAGCTCCTCAGCTCCGGACGCCTCCAAGTGAACTGTCCATCTTGATCATCTACAAGGTCTGACACATTATACCGGCGTCGCCACCAATATAATATGTCAGGGTCACCACAAGGTAACACCATGAGCTACGAAAGCTCAATAGAATAATCTCATACCCGCTAACCCATAACTTACAAACAAGACAAACATTAACACATCCACATTCGATATCAACGTTGGTGTCCAAGTTTCTCTTTGTTTCTCCTACGCGATCGTCGTAGACCGTGTCAATCATTTCCATTTACAAAATCATCTTTCAAAATCATTTGCATTGGCTCCGTACCGCGGATAACCAAGCCTTTCAAAAATCTTTAGCATTGGCTCCGAACCGCGGATAACCAAGCCATACACATCCGACCTCGGTTCCGCCGTTCCGGGTTCCCGAGTATCCTCACAATGGTTCCGCCGCACCGGGTTCCCATTGGCACACATTGCATTGGCTCCTCTCCGCGGATAACCAAGCTATACCTCACCATGGTTCCGCCGGTCCGGGATCCCATGGGAACACACACAACCTCACAATGGTTCCGCCGCACCGGATTCCCATTGGAACACACACACACACACACACCATTCACATAATACCCTCGAAATGGTCATTATGTGGTTTCCAAAGTACTTCTTTGTTATCAAACCCTAGGTGCCATGTTTCTACTTCCTCGATTCTCGTGTCTCGTTAACATGCAAGACTTCCGTGGTAAGACTCTCCACATACGAAATCACAAATCATGCTTCATAACTTTGAAATCAAACTAGCAAGATCATCTAATCATGCTCAAAACATAAGTATGATAAGTTCAACATACTCCCCATCCTTTTCATCAATTCAAAAGAACATCTTTGGAATATTTTCATCGATAGCAATAGATAATCTTTTCATAAACAAAAATAACAAAAGTTATACTAGGGAGAATGTGTAGAGATTATTCTACCTTGATCCGAAACTAGTCGGGGCCGAATAAGCACGTTGGAAAATCCTACGGGTGGTGAAAGTTCCGAATCTGGACCAATCTTCGGACGGCAATAACTCGGTCAATCCTTGGCCGAATAGAGTCGTTCTTGGGTCTAGAACGAAGCTCTCTAAACCCTCTACAACTCTCGAGAAGGAAGTTAATCCTAGAAATGAACCTAGGTTGGAGAAAAATGGGGACGAAGGAGAGGACAGTAAGCTGTCCAGAAAAATGGAAATCCAGAAATTTTACTGAATTTCGGATGACAATAACTTGGTCATTTCTTAACCGATTGGGGTGGTTCTTGAGCCTAACTTCAAGGTTTCGAAGTGCTCTACAATTTTCCAGAAGGAAGTTGATCCTAAAAACTACTCTAGACAAGAGAAAATGGAGGATTTCCGACGGGACAGTGGCTGCCCAGAAAAACAGAAAATGGTTTCTAGAGAGAATGAAGAGCTATTGCTTGAGGTGTGAGTTCAAAGCATGAGAATGGCCTTCTATTTATAGGCAAGAGTTTGGCCTTCTCCTCTCTCTCTCTCTCTAAGTCTCACCTTGACACTTGGCAAGAGATCATGGAAGATCAATGCAAGAATCCTAGGGTTGCATGGCTATGGTGTCCTTAGATTGGATTCTTGAATCAAATGGATGGTTGAGATTGTAATGATACATGATCAAAGGGTTGAGAAGTTGCAAGGTGTTCAAGAAGTACATCAAATCAAATCCAACTTTTAAGCACAAATCAAGGAAAAATCCTAGGTTTGCATGGCTATTTTTGTACCAAGATTGATCTTGGATCAATTGGATGGCTATGATTGATCCTTGGTGGGCAAGAAAGATATTGGTACAAGATCTAAGGGTTCAAATCATTGCAAGGTGTATACAAGAGTACAATGGAGTTAGGATTTGGTTTGGAAGAATATAAATCTCATGGCTTTGAAGTACAAAGGGGAGATCAACCAAGGTACATCCAATCTCCTTCCTTCCTCCTTCCTCTCTCTTTCTCCCTCTCTCTCTCTCTCTCTCTCTCTCTCGGCCCTCTCTCTCTCTCTCTCTCTCTCTCTCAAGTACATATATATATATATACATGCATACAATGTAATAAACAAAGGTACTTTTGTACCATGAGATCAAGGAGATTTTAAAAGACTAGATTTTTCCCTTGAATTAAGGAATAAGCACATGGGATCTTAGCCAATTAAATAACCAACCAAGTACTAAAGTAATATATACATAAGTACTCATATGATCTAGGAAGATCAAAACCCTAAAAAATAAGTAAAAAGGGTACTTAGGAAATCTTAGGATTTTAAAGACTAAGTACTTTCCATAATAAACAAATAGGTGCTTTGACACATGTCTTTAAAAGAAAAGGTTAGTTTAATAAATCCCATTTGTACTTTGAAAGATTAACCTTTTACCCATTGGGTAATAACCACCCTAACTTTTATTATCCAATGGATAATAGCTACTAGGGAGATTAAATAATAAAAAAATCTAAAAAGGTACTTTAAAGTAATCAAAAAGTTACTTTTTACTATTCATAGTACTTTAACCAAGTAAACATTTAATATAAACAAATGGGGTTTCTATTATCCAATGGACAATAGTTTCCCTAACATTCATTGTCCAATGGACAAAGAATAAAGCCAAAATAATTAAATGAAAAAGAATATTCAATTCTTAGTCTAGGGTTCAAAAGGTTCAAAAAGTTCACGAGGGGCAAAACGGTCATTTTGCGGTTAGGGAAAAGTAACTAGGTGGCTTGCTAGTTCGGTTACTCCAATCGGATGGTCAAAAACTAGTTAGGCTTGCGAGGTAGGCTAAAGCGCAAAGAAATAATTTTTCAAGGGGCAAAAAATGTAATTTTGACAAACCACAAGGAAATTAAAATAAGGCTCCGTTTGTTTCGATGTAAAATATTTTACAATGTAAAATGTTTTCCATGTAAAATGTTTTTTTAAAAAATAAATTTTAAACTTTTATTTTCCGGTGTTTGGTTGACATATGAAAAATATGTTTCAAAACAATTTGTTTTCCCTCAAAGTGAGTACTTGGTGTTTATAGGAAGCCTTGTGGCGAGATGAAGGAATTGGTGTGTGCAGGAAGGGGAGAGAGAGAGCAGGAAGGGGAGGGAGACGGAGAGAGAGAGATTAATCTCGTGGAATGAAGGAGTGAGAAGTAGTTGGGGTCGTGGAATCACTGGAATGGGAGTACCAATGCCTGGACACTCATTGTAAAATAACTTACCGAGTTTTCTCTGGTAAATCATTTTACCGCCTGAGGGGTAAAAGATTTTCCCCAAAAAATTATTTTCCGACAATTTCAACAACCAAACACTGGAAAATATGTAAAATGTTTTTGCCAAAAATATTTTACGTCCAAACAAACGGAGCCTAAAACTCAAATATTTAACGAAATTTTTAACGACCAAAATTCAGGGTCGTTACAAGAACTATCAAATTCACAGAGTTAATCAAATAACTCCTTTTACATTTTTTCTTGTGGAGTTGTGCGCATTGGTGAGATTTTTTGACGTGGCATCACCCCAAGTCGAACCGCTTCATTTGTAGCTTGCTTTTGTGGAGCTCTTTGTTTGTACCCAAATTAAATCAAAAGTGATTAATCAGACATCTTTCTAACACATAATCCAGATCGAAGAAGACAATAAAAGAAAATGGAAGAAGCTCTATAGTTACCCACCATATAAAGAACT
>BPLS01024039.1:0-10002 GCA_019656275.1 Rhododendron kiyosumense
CAAAATCCTTCATCCAATCCACCAAATCTCTCTTATTTGCTTTTTTTGCTCGCCGTCGATCTCTAACCGTTGGATTACCCCATCCGTTGCATAACTTTCTTGGCTTATTCTATTTTATTTACTAGTGTTTATCCGTACTTACGGCACTATCTACCCCAATTGAAATTGGAATTACCCTTTAAATCTTGATAGTGGCTCAACTTGTAAGAGTGTGTATACTTTCTTAAGAGAGTTGGAGAGTACACATCAACCCTTATATTAAATGAATTTCAGCCATTTTAACAACTTGTATTTGTATGGGGCTCACACCCTTGTATTTTATTATATAAATTTATTTGTTACATAGAGTTTTTTGTTAGGGTTTGAATTCGTAGATAGGATTCGTCTTTTGCATTGATTTCGATTTTGACACCTTTTTTTATGATGGAGCCTCGCGTCGATAATAAGTTCCGGCCGAGAATAATAGGTAAAACTAAAAGATGCATTGATATCTGTGAAAATGTGTTAATATTTGTGAAATATGTATTAATATCTGAACTTTTGTATTTTGGCTTATGGTACGTGCACGTTCTTTTGTGGACGCTACTATGACTGTAGGGGCTGATATTTTAGCCAACCAAGTGTGTGATAATTTTCTTCTCACGAAGATGAACACAACGCGCGTTATGTGGGTCTGTCCAAATAGACATGTAGGACCCACTCAAAACATAGCTCAAATCAAGTTTTTTCCGACATTTGTTGTGGGAATGAATTTCTTGCCTTTCCTTGAAAATTATAAAAAAAAAAACAAATAAAAGTAGAATTACGAAAGTAAAATTAAAGAAAAATAATACTCCCTCCGTCCCTTATTTATAGTCCAGTATTCCATTTTGGACTATCCCTTAATAAGTGTCTATTTTGTAAAGTTAGTAGGTAAAAGTTGGCGCATTGTCTATTGTGTCCTCCCTAAAAGTAGATTCCATTTTCAAAAGTAAGCGAGTAAAAGTGTAATGATGATGGGTAAATAGGAAAAGTGGAGGAAAAAGTTGATGTGAAATGTATAATGATGATATCTTTTTAATAAGTTGAAATTACGAAGTAGGACATTTAAAAAGGGACGAATGGAGTATTCCTTTGTCTCTTTTGAGAATTGATATTTCCGTTTTGAGAATTCTAAAACTACCTCTTAAGACTATGTCAAATTCAATTAAGACCATATTTAATCATCTGTGAGTATTAGATTTTGAAAATCTACATACGTTTTTGGTTGACTCTTTAAGACTCTCTAATCACTTGTCAAGAAAGTAGTAAAAAAATTTATTCCTCTGAAAATTTTAGTGAAAAGGTAAGTAAAAGATATATGCATTTTCCTTTACGGGTTCATATGTACAAGAAATTGTTGACAAAATTTAAATATAATTCTTAAAATGGCGATGTGGTACTGTTTACCTATTTTTTTCCCTTAGTCGAATATCGATAGAAATTTTGGGAAAACAAAGTCAACAACACGAACAAAGGCAATGTGAATTGTCTCCAAAGGTGAATCCACGGTTCTTCACCGTATTTCAGGATTTCGTCGGATTCGAAGTGACAATCGAATTAAATGCGAAGTTGATAGCATGAACAAAATTGGAAACAAACGAAAGAGATTCTTCCATTAATCTTCAATGATGTATCAGCACATAAAAGAAAATCGGTGATGCAAGACAAACAGTAATCTTCACGAACAAAATCGATACATAAGATTCTAAGTTTCTCCTACTCCTAATTATAACTCAAAAGTTGGGTTAGTAAGAAAAAACTTGAAAGACAAATAAAGATAGATTCTTTGATTTGTTGGAGAGACCTACACTACAACAAATTCTAGATTTTGCTACAAAATATTTTGTCACTACTTATTAATTTTTCGTCACAACATTGTTGCAGTGACAAAATATTTTTGTCGCCATTTTGTCATAACAAGCCCGTAGTAATAAGTTTGTTGTGACAAAATTTCCAACCCATCTCAAGAAACCAAAAGTTATGTTGACCACAAGAGTTTGTCACAAAAAGTTTTAGTAGTAGTGATGACAAAATATTTTGTCGAAATATGATTTTTTTTGTCACCATTAGGCTGACGTTTGTCACAATAAGTTATTTCTGTAGGGTATAAAAATCTTGTGATAACAAACAATTTTGTGGCAAAAACTCAAACTTCGTCATTAGAAAGTTGTTGAGGCAAAAAAAAATTTGTTACTATTGATAAGGTAATTTTGTCCTCATAAGCTGAGAAAAGACTCATTCATCACAAAAATAAAACAATAGTGACAATTATTTCGTCACAACATCATTATTAATTTCATCACCAAAAGCACAATTTTGTAACAAAAATATTTGTTCAAACGCAATTTGTGATTAAAAAAAAAATTAGTTCGCCACAACAAAACTATACTGCTAGATATTTCATCACAATAAAAGGAGCAATTGGAATGAAGTGATTTTGTCACAATAGGTTACTTTCTTGCAACAAAATCACCTTGTCACCACAATCCAATTATTAGTTTGGGAGAGACATGCTATTGTGACAAAATTTTATTGACATCTAGTGCCAAAGTATTTTGTAACTATCACAAATCCACAACTGATTCAAATGCATAAACCTTACGCAATTGACAATTCCACAACTTTCATTAACCGAACACAAATTAACCATGTTAAAACAAGTATTTTCTAAGAAAACATTTGCAAAAAAAGAGATCACAAGCAAAGCAAGTTATGACATAGTCATTCGTCTCAACCATAAACAATACGAGACTGCCTTTAAACTACTAAAAGAAATATTGTTCGAACCAAATCTAACATAAGGATTTCAATCCTTTGCAAATGGATTTGAACATGTAGCCATCCCTTCAAATTTTCAACCACTTACAATAGTAAGAGTAAATCTTAAATTAGTTAAGAATATTTTCTTTGTTTGATCGGTAAAAGAAAATATATAGAATATAAAAGAAGAGTACATGGAAAGAGAAATAGTGGGTTGATGAGAAATCAATACCGAAAAAGTAATGCCAAAAAGCCTAAACTAAAAGAGAAAAAGGCCAAGAAAGTAAGGCAAATGGCTAGTACTGGTAGACAACCAAACTACATCAAAACTAGACATTCAATTAACATCTTAGCAAATTCTGAATTGCACATGGCCTATTTAACTTGATTGATAGCTAACTTAAGAAGCTGTAGCAAAGAATGAAGAAGATTAGCAACAACATGGTTGGTGATGGCTGTGGGTGGCAGTAATGAAAAAAGCACATATTGCAAATGTGTCCAAAGCATAACATGTGACATATTCATAGTAGCAAAGCAAACTAGTATATTCACTTATGAGCTCAATTCTGAACCAAACCATTAACCTAACTTCATAACTTAGAGAGGCTATTTATAGGAAACAAAAAAATGTAGGCCAGGAAATAACTTTCATTAACTATTTTTCATCTTGTTTTAATCTTTTGCTTCAACTTGTCCAAATAATTTCTCTTCAATTTTTAAATGTGCAAGAGCATATACCATGTATCTTTATAACTTTCAAATTCATAGGGTTGAGCCAAATGTCCTAGCCTGCACATGCAATAAAAATACAAACAACAATAATACAGAAATACTAATAATTATAACGATAATTAAGAAGATAAGAAAAATATTAATAACACAGGTAGCGCTCCCATAATGACCACCTTTCCATTGATATGGACAGGTGGTAAAAATTGTGGCTCACTCATTTCACATATTGCAAAAAAAAATAAAAAAAATATCACTCGTCCATGATATATTAATGAAGCCATACACAATAGTACCAACTACATTTTCTTAAGGTTACCTTAAAAGGTGTAACAAATTCACGTCAGATGACTTCTTCTTTTTTTTAAAGTTCGTGACAATTATGTAATTTTGGTTTGCATAAATTGACGTGAAAAAAAAAAGTTTTCGGAAAAAAAAAACTATCCATCTCCTTATCTCTCTAAACGTTCTCTCTCTCTCTACTTCTCATATTGCGGTTCCACTGCCGAGAGGAGGCGCCTCCCTCCTCCCCCGGGCATTCTCTTTCCCTTCTCCTTTATACTCTTGGGCTTCGTTTGATAACAGTGATAGATGAGTGAGATTCGTAAGGAGATGAAATTGAGATTAATAATGAGATGGAATTGATAATTTTTTTATTTTTTTTTTGAAAAAGAGATGGAATTGATAATGAGTATGTTTGTTTGAGATGAAATTAGATGATGGAATTATTAATATTGTATTTGTTTCATATGGGATGAGATTGGATTGATAGTTTAATTTCCGTTTTTGACCTCCTCCCAGAAAAAATAAAATAACACAAGCACAAAAAAAATAAAAATTACAATACCCACAATAAAAAAGTCAGCACACACACGCACTACTGCTCCTCTCTCTCGATCTCTCTCTCTCTCTCTGCACGCACACACACCACATCCACACAAAAAAACCCAACCAGATTAAAAGACGATAAAGACGAAGATGATGATCCAACCAAGCTCATAATCAAGGTCTCTCTCTGCACATATACATACATATTTTGTGTGTGTTTTTGTGGTGGTGATCTTTTTCTCCGGTGGTGGTGGTGATCGATCTATTTCTACGGTAGCAATTTTGTCTTTCTATTTTCCTTCTCTGTTCTTCTTCATCACGAAATGTTGTTTCCATATCGATCGCACATGTGCCCGATCACGGATTGGGGGAAGCCATCAACGTCTGTGGGTATTTTGGTATTTGGCCGATCATCGATTGGATTCACAAGGCCCGGATTATGAATACCAACTGCAAGAAGGTATTATGAAAATCCCCTAATACCTACATTGTTAGTCTTAAGGATTAATAATTTCAACTTATTTTGGTTACGAAACACAGTATTAGTAGTCTCATGGGATTGATAATCTAATCCCAAGAGCTAATATAGTTATCAAACAGGACCTTACTGGTCTCCCTTTTAGCCGTTTCAAGCTTTTCCGCTGTCTTCTCTCACCACATCCTCTCCGCTCTGATTACTCCGCCGATTGTCACACCTGGTGCAATTGATTTTGCCTAATGGCGAGGTGTGATCGTGTGGCTGGTGGGGGGCGTGGATCGTGTGGTTTCCGGCCGATTCACTCTTGAGTGTATTCAGTTAGGCCTAACGGCGTGGAGCCCACAACTGGTGCATGCGTTGGTGCGGCCGTAGATCTGGTCTTCTTTGGGCGACTGTGACGGTGGCGTGTGGCAGCGTTTATCCTCTTCATTTCGTCTCCGGCCTTTTGTAAGGGTTGTTTCCACGACTTCTTGGCGGGTCCTCGGAATTCCGGCGGTGGAAGCTGATGGCGTCGCTGATTGTCCTTCGCCAAAGTCTGATGGTTGGTTTTTTTTTTTTTTTGCGTTGCTACTGGGATTTTGCTGCTAGTGGTGGTGGTGGCGCCTGGATGAGGTGGGCGGCAGCTAGGGTGATCAGTGCTTGGGTTTAGGATTAGGAAGTGGTGAATGGGCTGGGCTTGGTTTTTGGACTGGGTTTGGCTTTTGTTTGTGTTGATCTGTATTGATCAGTGCTTTTAGGCCCCATTTTAGGTGTGGGCTTGTCTCAAGTGGTGTATCTTGATTTAGGTAAGAAAAAAAAAATGGAGTTTTAGAAATACTTTTCAATGATTTACAATGGGATCGTAAATCAATCAAAACTCATAAAAAGGTAAGAAAATTAGATGTTCTCGTGTTTTATTTTTCTTTTTCAACAACTGATCGGAACCTCAAAATTAAGTACAAATGTATTGAGACATCTTAAACCAAAATAGAGGATTAGGACAAAGGAATCACAAATAGAAGACATAGTAGAGGCAGAAAGTGTTTGCAAATTTACCTAGCCCCCTAACTAGGGCAGAAAGTGATGGTGTAAGTCGCAGAGGGACATGAGGAAGCCCCACCATCAAATGCATAAGTAGCCGCCGATGGGCATGCCCTCTTAAAGAACTCCGAATAAGAAGTTGGTCCGCAGGTGGTAGGAGTTGAGTAGGCCCCAATACAGCAGTACTGTGGGTCCCCAAAAGCCGTGCACGCGCTCATACACGCCACTGTCTCTCCCGTGCTGTCGATCAACTGCAGCTCCGTCGGGCACTCAGCGTTGATGTCCGTTGTGCACCCAGCGATGCGGCATTTACCGTTCGCACCCCATGGGACCACCCACATGGGGGTGTTAAATCCAGTGACGACGCTGACCTCGTAGTTGTCGAGCCCTCCAGCAGAGCCAAGTGTGATTTGGAGGAGAGGAGTGGGAGGGGCGCCACCGGCACCATTGCATCTGATTGAGCCTGTGCCGCAATCACCTGTCTCACAGTGGAATTTCCCGGTTGTGGGGTCGGTGGCGCAACAGGTGCGGGCCCATAGGTTGCCTGACCAGGAGGCTGGGATAGGGACGTCGGTGTAGTATAAGGGATTGAGCAAGAAGCCGGTGGTGGGGAGCTGAGGCGCTCCCGGGTTGGATAATAGGGCTGGCCATACCGGGTAGCTGCACTGATTTTGTGTTGTGAAAGTTGTTTGTGAAAATACACCTGTAGATTGAAGATTAAGGATAATGTGAAAAACATGCATGTAGAGCATTTTGTTGAATGGTTGGCAAAGACTCCAGGCCTCTCATTGTATGTCTACTTTTTAAATTTTCAAATGTCCTAAAATAATTATCAATTATAGAGCTTTAAATTAAAATACCTTTTTACCCTTCCTTCTTAACTTGAGGTGACATGTGCTTTAAGAAAAATTTGCCTTTTATACTAGTATTTTGTGAAATATTCAAGTAGAAGCTCGAAAAAACTGATTTTCTTGATCTTTTTGGATATATTTCAAAATACTTGTCTAAATTAAAGTTGTAACTTTTTACTTTTTTGATTCCTCCCGTGATCAAGACAAACACTTAATCCATAAAAATTTGGCGCAAAACTAACATACGTGAAAAAAATTTAAATAAGGACAAAACAAAAAAGTTATAGTCAACGCCCCTAAGCAAGTTATAAAAACTGATTTTGATGAAGTAACTCGCGTTTGAGAGAGTCAATTTCTCTGGAATTACGTACCTGAAGTGGAGAGGAGACAAATGGAGAAAAGAGCAAGAAGAGACAATTGAAGCCTAGCCATTGGAGCTAGGAACTTTGGAAAGCAGCTGAGAGAGACTTCTACTAATTTGACTCGATTCTCCTTTCCGAAAATGAAATTTCAGTCGATTGGGGATTCGACATTCGGTTGTGAGATTTACAATTGGTGCCTATTTTTTTTTTTTTGAAAAACGAAATATTTTATAAAACTCGAAAAGGGTACATCGAAGAAAGAACACCAAAAGACAAGAGCTTGGTAGTGTCCAAATTTACAATCACATCCAACCGACAGTTGGATACCCACCTGAAATGCCTATTTATACACACTGCCATGCATGTGCAGCTCCAGCAAGGCCGGCCTTTGAAGATAATAATAGATGATTTCATCGTAATTACTAGATTCTCGGTTGTGATCAACTTCGCATTCCCAAAAATAGTGGGAATAAATTTGATTGTGGAAATGATCATGTCCGCCGGCATAAGTATTAATTTGTTTGGTTTAAGGTGTAATCCACATTTTTATTGGTTCATACCCACACAATATATCTACAATATTATAAATTAAACAGATTGGTTTCTGTTGAAAATGTTTAGAAATATAAATGAGAGCAACATTTACAATTGTCAGGTAACTTCACATTAAATTTTTAGCTGTCAGATCGCTTTTTTTAAAATGAACAGAGAATGCCTTCTAATGAGGGCATCCTTGTTTTGGTCATTTGCAGACTTCAGTTGTCAGCCCTTTTTTTTTTTTTTTTTGACAAAAGATGAGAAGAATTTTATTCATCTGATAGGAAGAGCCTAAATATCAGAGAGATGCAAACCCCATGGGGATAAAATGGATGTCCACAGACCAGACATGCCATCGGAAAGGGCTTTTTGAGCACAACAATGTGCAGCCCTATTACAATCATGATTAACAAAACCAAAATCACATGAACTGAATGAATTCTTCAAAACTAAACAATCATGAATAACTATTGCAATATCGGAGGGAGGGTCTTGACTATCATCTCATTTCCTCACAATCGCCTCTGCATCCGATTCAATAAGCACCTTAGGACATTTTAGAGCAATCCCCAAATTTAACCCATCTCGAATGGCCAAAGCCTCCGCAATTCTAGACGAGTTGATCCCATCATGAAGAGTCAAAAAAATACCAATAACTCGACCATCGTCCCTTCGAGCCACTGCCCCCGTGCCAATAGTACTTGAGCTCTTGCATACCGCCGCATCGACGTTTATCTTCAACACATTCCTCTCAGGTCGCTGCCATACCAAGGTTCCCAGGGGAGAGGGACTCAACGGGGGGTGGAGGACCTTAATATTTGCATCCTTAAATTCATAAAAATCCCCTTGTGCTTTCCTTCTAACAGCATCAGTTGCCCAAATTTTTCCATTGAAAATAAAGTCGTTCCTTGCCCGCCAAATCCACCAACAGTAAAGAAAAGCCATACCTAAGAAAGGAGAAGGCACAATGAAGTGTAATACGATCATAGATGCATTCCCACCAATCAACCATGTGCCTGCACTCGAGTAGCTCTTCAGGTCTTAGTCGAAATGGAGAGTGAATCCATACTTTGATTGCAGCCTCACATTGAAAAAGAACATGCGCAATTGATTCTTCCACTATACCACAGTGAGGACAAACTGGGTCAACCCTAATTTTGCGTGTCACTAGTGCTGAATTTGTTGCAACCACATTATTAAAACACTTCCAGATAAACATCTTCACCTTCGGATGGATTGATAGTCCCCAAAGCTTCTTCCATACTGTAGGTAATACGTTTGACGAGCTTGTTTGCCCCTCTTGAAGGTTGCAACGAGAACTGAAACCTTCCTTTGCTAAACGGTAAGCTGTCTTGACTGAGAAAGTTCCATTCTGGGATGGGTGCCAAATTTTACGATCTCGTTGGCTGGTATAACTGATAGGGATGGAAAGAATCGCATCTGCATCCTCATGATTGAAGGTCTCGCGAATCAGAGAAACCTTCCAGGACTTCGTATCTGGATCAATAAGATCTGCAACTTTCTCAATGCCCTCTCTTCTTGGTGTGGTTCTATCAATTCTGAAATCTGTATTCCTGGATAACCAAGGGTCATCCCAAACATGTATATCTTTCCCGGAACGAACTTGCCATCGCCATCCTTTGTCAATCAGTTCCTGGGCCCAGATTATGCTCTTCCAAGCCCATGAAGCAGTGCTACCAGCATTGGCATGCCGGAATGATGTATGGGGGAAATACCTTCCTTTAAATATTTGTGTAAAAACAGAGGGTGCACCAGAAATTAGTCTCCAGCCTTGTTTAGCTAATAGAGCTTGATTAAAAGTCTCCAAATCACGTAGCCCCAAGCCGCCATCACCTTTGCATCTACTCAGTTTTTCCCATTTGATCCAGTGAATTTTCCGTTCCCCCTCCTTTGAACCCCACCAAAATCTCGCTATTTCGGATGAAATTTGCTGCAAGAGAGTTTTAGGCAACCGAAAGCACGACATAGCATAATTAGGGTGCGTTAAAAGAACTGATTTCAACAAAACCTCACGCCCCGCCTGATTAACCTTGGACTCCTTATAGCTCCGCAGACGCTTTGTTGTTCTATCTTTGACGTATTGAAAGAGATCACGCTTGGAGCTCCCAAGGAACACTGGAAGCCCCAAGTATTTTGCACCGTATGCCTCCATCGATATGCCCACCTTTGCTGATAAAAGTTTCCGAGACTGGACAGGAGTGCTAGGACTGAAAAAAACTGAAGATTTTTCCTTGTTTACTTTTTGACCGGAGGCAACTTCATAAGAACCAAGGATTCGAGACAAAGCCTCGCAATCCTGATCTGTGGCACGACAAAATACAATAGAATCATCCACAAATAATAAATGGGAGATAATAGGACAATGGCTATTAATCCGAAATCCATGCATAAGTCT
>BPLS01024046.1:0-33626 GCA_019656275.1 Rhododendron kiyosumense
TAAAATCGGATATCTGCCTTATTTAAAGGGCCTTTCGCCAGAAATGGGGAAAAATGTGGCAGTGGAAAATAGATAAAAGAGTTCCTTAACCTGTATAAATGGAAAATAGAAAAAGAAAAGGAGTTCTTCTTTCAGCAGCTAAGGATCACTTCCTTGTCATCATCCATCTAGGTCTGTCAATGGGCCGGATCCGATCCGATCCTATGAGGCTCGGATCCGATGGTGATAATGTGAATCCGAATCCGATAAGGCTCGGATCCGATAGAGTTTGGATGATCCATCAAAACTCTATTTTTTGTTGCGAACCAATTCAAAAGAAAAAAAGCAAAACAAAACAAAGAACCCAGCTTGTCTGGACAGTTTGCACAATCTCATACGTCCAAAAGTGTTTTTAATGGTCAAGATTTGTTGAAAGTATTTTATCTACAAACTGAGCCATTAATTACGATCAAAATCCATTTTTTTTAATGAAGACGAAAAAATTGGCTTATTAGCTTATTTTTCGTCTTTTTTCAAAAAAAAAAATAGATTTTGATCGTAATTTTTTACTTTTTGGATTCCTTTCGTCATGACAAAGTAATAATCCTCAAAAAATTGACGAAAAACTAACAAATGCCAAAAAAAATTTGAATAAGGATAAAAAAAAAGCCAAATAGTTTATTTAGCCGAGTGGGCCCTAAAGAGAGAGGGGAGAGAGTTCGGAAGGAGAGAGAAAAGAGAGTGGTGGAAAACATTATTTTTATATTTTTCCACCACTCTCATTAGCACACATCTTAACTACACTACTACAACACATATCCACTCCCTAAATCTACAAACTCTTAAGAAACAATTTGTTTTTTCAACACAATTTTTAGCAACAACACTAGAAAATGCTCCAAGCACTAGATTACTAGGTGTTTACTGTTGCTGTCAATTGTTGTATATTTGGCAGGAGTTTAAAAGTCTTGCGTTAGTTAATTATGATTGTACAAAGTAAACTTTAGTCAAGGATGTAATAGTAGTGTGTCTGTGAACTAATTATGTAACTATACTATTTGTATGAAGTCATCAGTGATGCAACTAGTTATGTTTGTATCTCCTCCTTACGCCTATAAAAGGTGGGCTTCACTTGTTGTAAAAACCAAGTCAGTGTTTTCAATAATATTCCAGTCTCTCGTGTTCTCTTTAATTCCTTGTTGTGTTCTTCTTACGCCTACAAAGTAGGTACAAACACAAAGTAGGTTAGGATTGAAAAGAGAGCACTGAAAAGAGAACACAACAAGGAATTAAAGAGAACACAAGAGACTGGAATATTATTGAAAACACTGACTTGTATTAACTTGAACTGACTTGGTTTTTACAACAAGCGAAGCCTTCCTTTTATAGGCGTAAGGAGGAGATACAAACATAACTAGTTGCATCACTGATGACTTCATACAAATAGTATAATAACATAATTAGTTCACAGACACACTACTATTACATCATTGACTAAAGTTTACTTCGTACAATCATAATTAACTAACCTAAGACTTTTAAACTCCTGCCAAATATACAACAATTGACAGCAACAGTAAACACCAATTATTTCACCCTCTCTGGAAAAGAGGACAACACTACCACACTCTATTTTACAGGACACAAAAGTAAAGATACACCACACAAAAGACAGCTGGCATGAGCACATGGTTTTTACTCTGGATCATCTGAACTACTTTCTTCATCTCTGTCAGTCAAGTGATACTGTTCCAAAAGATATCGAATATTTTGGCCCCACTCTTCTGGATAAGTATCATTGAATTTTCAGTTTGCAGATTCATAATGAAAGAGAGATGAGGGGACGTCTGCGGGTGTCAATCCATTGAGTGAACACAGTGTTTGTGTCATGACCAGATAATTTCCATTGTGGATCTCAATGCTTGGGGACTCTTGATATGCCGAAAGAAATATAGTGTGATACTCATTTCGCCAAGTGATAGAACCATCTGGATTAGGAAGACATCTGTTGTTGCGAGTTGACCAAAAAGCAAATTAGAGGTATTCATCTGCACCAGTGGGGATTTGTCTAATCTTCTGTTGCCAGTATGGTATGTTGCCAAAAAGCAAGTGAAATTTTAAAAAGAAGTTCTTTGGGGGTTGGACTTGATTGAACTGCATGAGCGAGATACATCAATACTGCTGATTTATTGAAACTGACACTTATAGTACATACATCAACTAAATACAATAAGAGGAGAAAGGCTTCTTTTTTGAAATAAAAGACATTATGGTGGGATACTTCAAACTAGGTGAGAAAAGGATAAACAGGATGAAAATGTAGACCTTTTATGGGACCTTCATCAAGACCATATTTGAAAATATAGAGATGTTGAAGGTTTTGACACATTTGGACACACCTGGAAAAAATGGTTAACTTTATAAGATGACATTGAAAGTGGATAGGAAGATTAACCGGGAGGAAACAGAAAATCATTGGAAAACAACCAGGGACAAATGAATGTGGATTTGTTTTGAAAAACTGGTTGATTTCTTTTTTTAGCATTGATAGAAAATCAGGAAGGACATTTATTTTTCCTTTTATGTGGACAGCATCAAAACACCAATTGGAAAACCAATTTGCCCATCTGAGTAACTGAGCCTTTGGAAGGTGTTTCTGTTTGAACTTGAGCATGCTGGGAAACTCATCATATCAGTCTCAATTAGAAAATGATGACCGATTAGATGAAATTCAAACTTCTCAATGCTCATTTTAATTGCCAGAATTTCTTTGTAAGTAGAGTGGTAATGAAGTTCTACTGGAAAGAAAGCACCACCCTTGTATCCACAAATTCTGCGCTTTTGTTCTGAATTTTCTTCCAAAAGAACTGCTCCCCAATATAGATCAGAGATATCTGTCTAAAGAACTCTTTTTCCATTCGAAGGTATGGTTAATGGAGGAAGGATTTTAGATAAGGTTTTGAGGTCTTTTACAGCTTTGGTACAATGGACTGACCAAGAAGGACGGGTTTTCTTTAGTAGAGCTGAAAGAGGAGTACGGTATTGAGCAATGTTGGGAATGAAATCAGTCATATAGTTAACAATTTCAAGGAACTGTTGAACTTGTTTGACTGTAAGATTTTCATCTGAAAAATGGTCAAACTGTGAGGCGATATGAGGTTGGAGGGTATATTGACCTTTAGAGATATGCATCCCCAAAAAATCAATTTCTGGTTTGATAAGAAGCATCTTTTTCTCTGAGAGCATGATACCATAGGTTTGGTTTAGGGAATGAAAAGACTGTAGTAAGATGGCATGAGACTCGATATCTGGGAAGAAGAGTAGAATATCATCAACATAAATAAGGGCTGAGGACAAAAGAGGAGCAAATATCCGAATCATGGCCTTTTGAAACAAAGATGGGCTATTTTTAATTCAAAAGGCATGTCTGACCACTAAAAGTGGTGATCTGGAATGCAAAAGCCAGTTTTGGGGCAATCATCTGGATGGATGCCCAGCTACCAAAAACCTACTTTCAGATCAAATTTTGAGAAAATTTAAGCTATAGGCAAGTTTGCAAAAAGAACACTTAGTCGAGGAAGAGGGAATTTGTTATCCTGCAAAAAATGATTAAGAGGCTGGTAATTTATGACCAGACGGAGTTTTCCTCTTATCTGCTATGTCCTTTTATTTACATAAAATGCTTCACATGCCCACTGAGAGTTTGTGGGCTCGATAAAACCTTCTGATTGGAGTTGATGGAGTTTTTGAAGTGCAAGCTGGTAGTGTTCTGGGTTCATGCCATGATGAGTAGCTTTTGTGGGGTTGATGTCTTCATTTTTCTTAAAGGGAAGAGAAATGAAGAAATCTGAATTTTTTCAAAGCGGGTTGGTGCATTTAGTGAGGAACTGGGAATAAGATTCTGCACACAAGAAGTTTGGATTTTGGCTTCTTTGATGGAGGAGAAATCTTCTATGAAAAATAGATTTGGTTGAGTGGTCCAGTGTAACAGGTAGTTTTTGTATTTCAAGCCTTTTTTAAGCCAGGAGACTTTGTTGAGATTTTGGAGAATATCAAAGCCTAACAATAAATCTTTTCCTGGGAGATTAGAACCATAAACTTGGTGTTTGATGGTGTATCTAGGGAAGAGTTGGATGATAATAGGCTTACCGATTAGAGTGATGACAAAAGTTTCTCCATTGGCTGCTGTAAAGGGTCTGAAACAGGACTACCAGTAGGACCTGGGGAGAATTGCTGGGTTGAGGATGGAGGCTACTGCACCAGTTTCAAAGAAAGCGATAACTAGTATAGGGTTCTCATATTTTCCAAGCAAAATTTTGACCCTGGCTAAGAGTTGAGCCAGCATAATGTTTGAGAATCCAAATGTCTGGATTTCATAGGGGAATCAGTCAGAATCATTAGAAGAATCATCGGATTCTGATGAAGAGTCATCAAAGGTGAATGCTAGGACTTCTTCATCATTTGCTTCATCATCAATGGAAAATAAGGATTCGACATCAGTATTTTCAAGATCATCATTAATGAGAGCCAAAGAGTTCACCATTTTGTCTCGTGTTGCTTTATTTGGACACTGTTTTCATAGTGCCCTTTCTTTCTGCATATGTAGCAGTGATCCGACTTTCACTGCCCCCTGAACTTTTTCTTCTTGAAGAATTTCCATTTTCTCTAGCGTGAGAACTTGTCAGATTTTGGAAACTTTGAAAACTTGCCAAGAGATTTGAACTTCCATTTCTGAAAGTGTTTGGTTTTCTGATATGAAGGACGGCAAGTGCACTTCTTATCTTTGCACTTTATGGATAGATCTGGTTGGTCACATGCTCTACCAAAAAGTTTCCCCTGTTCTCCAAGAGTTCTGAGGGATTTCTGGTAGTTACATAGTTTTTCCAAGGCAATCAAAGAGTGCTGGTAAATACCGCCAAGGGATGTTGCATTCAGCGTCAGTCCTTTTGTCTAAAGTAACCTTGTTGTCTCATTTCCCAATGGTTCAGGAAGGGAATTGAGAAAGGTTTGCTGGAGGTTGACATCATCCATGCCATTGAGAAGATAGAATCTCTGAGACATGCGGTCATAATCGATTTCCAAGTCTTTTCGTTTGAATGAGCAGCACTTCATGCAAAGATATTCTTCTCGAACGAATTCTTTCGTGTTGGTATGGTCTCTAAAAAACTCAGTATGCAGGATTGAGATGAATTGATCAAGTGTTGGGAGCTGCTTAAGCTGCAGTTGTCAGTACTCACCAAGAGCTAAGTACCATTGACGGAGACGGCCAATAAATTTTATTGTACACTTAGTAATAACATCACTGAGTGTAGCGTTTGGAGAGAGCATAGCAGCAGTACACCAAGCATGAATCTCATAAAGTTTATCCAACCATTTTGAGGGGGGTATGGTATTAAAGGAGAAACCTTGGGTATGGATGTTGGAATGGGAGAAGGAGTCAAAGGTTGGAATTTCTGGAGGTGCGTCAAACTCAGAACCTTCTTCGATAATTGGATCTTCAACATGCTCTTCTGGGTTTTCTGAGTTCATCATGAAAACATGAGGAATTTGCACAAAGTTTGTGGATTCAGTATCCGAATCAAACTCAATGGTTGGTTCAGGAGATGGGGTTTCAGGTATATTGGCTAAGGTATGTGGAAGTGTGGAGATTGAATTTTTTGGAAGGTTAGATGTTGGCTGAATCATCAACTGAGGTGACTTGAAATTTAGATCAAATGGTTAAGAAAGAGTGGAAGTTGTTGGGGCAGTGGTAGAGGTAGAAGGTGGAGATGAAATTGGTGGAGGTTGGACAGGTTTTATTTGGGGCTTTAGGAAAGGAAGTTTTGGTGGAGATGGTCTTTTTAGTGGAGGAAGAAAGGCTGATGAGCTACCAATGATATTGGACTCACCAAATGCTGAGGTAGGGGTTATAGGTAAGGGTTGAGACATTTGAGGATACCCAAACAAATTTTGTTGAGAGGAAGATGTGAACATGTCAAATGGGCTTTTTTGCTGAGAATACTGCTGGGCTTGGAAAGATTGAAGCTGATTCTTTAAATGCTTCATTTCAGCATCCTTGTGGTAAAAAGCTGCTGAAAATGCTTGGTTAGCATAAGCCATCTGGAAAAGTTCTTGGTGAACGTTTTGGGTTTTTTGCTGCAAATCTCGGATAAAAATTCCAAAGTTGATAACTTCTTATGGACAATATTCTCCAAATTTTGCTGAGAATTAGCAATCCTTTGAAGAATTTTGTTTTGAGCGAGATAATTTGCTGACTACCAATTTATCGCTGCTTCTGCTGCTGAGACTACCTTAGTGCTACCATCAGGGAGAATGGTAGTAGGGTCTGAAATTTTATGACGGTGGGTTGTCCTTTCTTGGGAATTATGGAGGTCCAAAGGAGGAAAATCTGCTTTAGTCTAGGAAGAGGATGAGGTGAACATGAAACATCCACTTGGTTGACTCGAAGAGCCATCATCAGATGGAGGTTGAGGAGACGATGGAGATTTACAAGGAGTGAGAGGAGAAGTGCATAGTGGACATGGGTCATCTTCAAAGTCATCATCATCTTCTAAAAGACTTTCCTGGAAACAGTCATCACAGTCACAGGCATCAAAGTAACAATGACCTATTTCAGGATTTTTGAAATAGTAGACTAGAAAGCCACTGGGTTTGAAATATTGAATTGGAGGGCCAGGTCGAGAACCATCGACAAACATGCATGTCAATTCTCAAGGGAAAAATGACAGGATGGGTGGAAGATGAGGTAGAGGTGTCTTTTGGAAAAGAGATTTCCACGGTACCATCAGGTTTTGGAATAAAAGTTGGATTTGATGATTGAACAGGAATAGGCTTGTTTTGATTTTTCTTATAAGCTGTAACCCAAGACTCTGGGAGAAGCTTAAGAAGCTCAGGACGGAAAATCTAACGTGGGACATGGACACGGACACATGAAGCTTGGTGAGGTGCATTAACAGTTAAGAAAAGGGCTTCATCTGTGGAGGAAGGTAAAGACGTGTCAAAAGCATGATTTTGGAGACGACAGGCCATTTAGTAGTGAAGGGTTGCTGCATATGTAGTAGGGATTTAGGAGGCACCACCAATTTAAACTTGTACTTTCAAGGCTGATAGCAAATGAGGGTCTGCTAGTGGCATGTTAAAATTGGGGTAAAAAGTAAAGATCACAGTTCCAACATTTAGGGTGGTTTGAACTGTAGCAATACAAGCATGCTGGTACTGGAGAAACCTGGTGTCTACCAAAGCAAGTCTGGAAGTAACAGGTAAACATTTCTTTCCATGGAAAGTGACAGCCAACCGGATTGCTCCAAAGTGAAGATGTGTAAATCCTTATTGTTGCCAAAGGCGAGGCAAATCAACTGGGATTTCCAAAGGTAAGAGCTGTTCAGCTTCTGTAGCTGCTATGAAACACTGGTCAAATTTGGAAGCTTGAACATATTCTTTTATAGAAGTTGGACGTTTTGTAGAGAAAAGTTGGGTGACGGATTTTTTTACAGAGGTTTGTGGTCTGACAAAAGTATTATAAGGGTTTAGGAAAGAAAGATCAGTAAGGGGAACCTTACTGTCATCAGGTAGGTATTCAAACTCATACAAGTACTTACGATTAGAAGAAGAAGAAGAAGAATTTCTACTGGTGGAAGAACGTGAAGGGACAAGAGACGAGGTGGCAGAGGAATAAGTTGAAAATAGGTGATTCATTTTTAAGAAAAGATCTGGGTTATTCTTTTCCTTATTACAACAAATCGTTTCCTTTTTCAATCGTAAAATCTTTAACCAATTTTGATTAATAAAATTTTGTATACTATGGTAGATAAACCGAGACACAACGCTTATAAGCCAAAAGTCTCAAGATACTTTAACCCACTGATACAAAATTCTTTAACCAAAATAGTTAATGAAGTTTCTGCTGTGGAGGATCCTGTGAAGGTAACCACAGAGCATACGCTTCAATTTTTTCTTTTAGGAAAGATTAGAAGTAGTGTTGGAAAAGAAGTTCCCAGAAGGGAGTTTAAGCTAAAATGGAAGACATGGCTCTGATACCAAGTTTTCAGACATGAAGTAGGTACAAACACAAAGTAGGTTAGAATCGAAAAGAGAGCACAACAAGGAATTAAAGAGAACACGAGAGACTGGAATATTAATGAACACACTGACTTGTATTAACTTGAACTGACTTGGTTTTTACAACAAGCGAAGCCCTCTTTTTATGGGCGTAAGGAGGAGATACAAACATAACTAGTTGCATCACTGATGACTTCATACAAATAGTATAGTTACATAATTAGTTCACAGACACACTACTATTACATCCTTGACTGAAGTTTACTTCGTACAATCATAATTAACTAACCCAAGACTTTTAAACTCCTACCAAATATACAACAATTGACAGCAACAGTAAACACCAATTATACTACTCTTTGCTTCTTCAAAGTCAATTTGTTAGTCTTTCTTGAGAGTCTGTATCGCTTTTAAATTGCTTATGTATTCTAGTTTATAAAATGTTTCTGTGATTTTGAATACTTAAACTAATTGACATTTATCAAATAAGATTTATATTACATATAAAAGTATTTAGTTACTCAGTTCAAAGATATAAGTGATTTTTCTATGTGGTAGAGAGTATATTCTAGATATGATTTGGACTAATAAGATTAGATAGTTCGATCGGGCCAGGGAGGGAGTTAGCCCATAGTGCGGAGACCTGTTTGCTAGAAAAGACCGGAGCCTACTTGACCCAAGTGGACTAGGCTCAGTGGATCAATTATGATGCAGGAAAGTGAATAAGATAATTGATGATCAAAGCAACGAGGACAATCACAAACACAATAGTTTAGAGAAATTCTCTCTGATTCTTTTCTTCAATAATCAACTGCCCAGCCCTAAGGCATAAAACTGAATATATAGGTAGCAAACCTAACCCTAGAAAACATAAAGGAAACAATACCGAAATTATTACAAACCCACAAAACAGAGGAAAAAACAAGATTTCAGAAAAAAAAAAAAAAAAAAAAGAGCTGAAACGGAACTTCCTACGGAAAGTTATAAGAGCGCAAAGAATGGCCCGAAAACGAAACGAAGGCCCGTTAGGAGGCCTAAATGGCCTCAGAAGGCTGAAATCCACGCAGCAAAGCCCATGTGCTCTGACCGTCGGGCCGTTTCGGATCGAACCCAGGTAGGCCCGTCGACTAAATCCACGGTCAAGTATATTACGAAAAAACCGGTTAGTAGAAATAGTTTTTGGAATGCTTAAGATGGTACTCCTCCTCTTTGGCTACTGCATCAAATTACCTCGGGTCCAAATGAAGGAGGGTCGAGCCCATGGGAGCAGAACCCAACCCACCAACACATCCTGCCTAATAAAATGGCTAATCTCTATGTATTAAGAAAAAATTCAACGTACGTAAGCTTAAATTAAAACTTCAATAATTGTGCATCCAACTTTTTGAATAAAAATATTTTTTGTAAAAATAGTACTAAATTTTTTAAGATTAAAAACAAAGTGTTACTCTAGAGCAATAAACATCTGATGTCTTGCTTAAGACCATTCTACTTGTTCATCTGGCATGTCTTTTCATGTGAAACCTCTGGAGGAGTCATCATCGGTAACAACCCAAAGTCCACTTCAACTTCTGTTTGGTCCCAAATTAATAATAGGCCTAGGAATCGTAATGCATACAATTCTAGGCCTTACGCGAGCGTGCCAGGACTAGATTGCAGTCCGAATCGTGCTAAGGCCTTCGTGCCTCAAATCTGACTTCATATAGAGCGATTGCGTACAACATAAAGGGTGAGGCCGTATGTGGTTCGTGATTTGCCTTTGCGGGAAAAGGATTTAGTATTTTCCAACCATGTGAAAAATGGAAAGAAAAGAAAACAGAACTGAACGATAAGGTAAATGAACTAAAATCTAGTCTTGGCTTGATTGAGTAAAAACTTTGCTGGAAAGTAAAGGTAATTGAAAGATAAGCCGTGGGCTTTGATGGTCGTGGACCTAAAGATAGAAGATAATTGAAATGTAATTTGAGTAAGCCGTGGGCTTGATTGGTCGGGGACCTTTGCCAAGGCCTTTAACTCTGATATTTATAGGCAGAAGTTCCAAGCCTTCAGCTGCTTCCACAAGCCTTCATGCATGGCTGACAAGTGTCTTCCTGGTAAAGTCTTAGGCTTGAGCTGCTTCTACTTCCTCCAATGAGTGATTCCCACCTGTCCAAGCCTTGCTCCTTACTCCAAGAAACCAGCTGAGGCCTGAAAAAACTCTCATTTCCTACATAAAAACTTGTAAAAGGGCAAAAGGAATTTTGGTTGTGCAATCTCCAGGACTTTTAAGCTGCTTGAGCTAGACCAATGCATGAGTGCCACGTGGCCCTATTCCTTGCTTCATACTCCAAGATTTCGGCTGCATGACTTGCTCTAGGCCTAAAATCAGATTATTTCAAGCCAGAATTACCTCTTTTTGCATGGGTATTGGCCCAAAGGAGAAACATGGGACTTTTTAAGGCTAAAGGCCGAAATTCTCTTGTAAAGAATAAGACTTTTCAACCACTTTTTGACCTTGATTGGCCCTAAGGTGATTCCTTCTGCAAGAAGACTCAAGACAAAGAGAATCCTTGAAACTTGAGCCCTCTTTTCTTACAACAAAAGACCAAGCAGGACTGGTTAATTAAGCTGCTTGTGGGTTGTTAGAGAGAACCTTCTAGGCCTTTGAGTTGCTTGGGATGTCTCCATGCATGGCTGCCATGTGTCCCAAGTCTTGCTTCATGCTGAAAGATAGTAAAGACTCAGGCCTTGAGCTGTTTGCAAGCAGCTTACCTAGACCTATGATGAGCACCCAATATTGTAGATATTTGGTGCGACTAGTCCCGTAATATGTTGGTTTAACTTGCATTTATTTAGCTTTTATAATGATATTGCACGTGAGGTAGGTTTTTGTGTATTTCAGGTAATTCGTATAAATAAGGCGCGTTTAAACGCCAAGGAATGCTCTGGGTGCAACCAAGTACTCAAGACCATGCGCCACCCCATTGTGGTGCTCGAAAGATGGTTTAGGGATTGCTCGGGTCGCCCAAAGGTCAAGGGAATTGAAGGAGAAGTGAGGATTTTACCAAAACCACTAATCTTCCGACCAGCTGAGGGTAGAATTGACATAACTTTTGATGTACAAATCACTTTTGATCCAAACTACTTGGGTTAGAAAGTAGACTCGACGAGCTTTCCAACAGTCCAAAGAACACCTAAATCCGAGTTCGGGAGTGTCCGGAGCGAGCCCGCGAAATTTGCCCAAAAATCTGTCATGCGGGTACCGGTACTGGGCAACTCCCAGTACCGGTACTGGGTGTCCAGAGATCAATTTTCCAGCCCGTTGAAGCCTGGTACCGGTACTACATGGAAAAATCTACAGATTTTTGCTACCTTTTTCTATCTTCCATTTATGGAAAGTTTCCACTTATGGAATGTTTTTGGGATATTTTGGGGACTTTTTGGTCCTTTGTAATTTAACTTTAGCTCCCTATAAATAGGCTTATATGCCATATATGGAGGGGATGGCCATTTCTAGTCTTTTTTTAGGCCTATGTCTTTTTTGCTTTCTAGGAGAACTCCATTGATGCTTTCAAGCTTTTCTTAGTTAATTTCTTCAAGAACTCAAGTAAGTACTTATCTTATGTTAATTTCTTGTTTATTAATGTTGTAGCTACACTTTGGATCGTTGCATAAATCAAGTTTATTTATGTTTTCTTCGGTTAAATCTTTCGCTCCATTTTCTTACCATGTCTAGTCTTTTAGCTATGGTTGAATAGTCTCTTGGCTAAGTCTCGGGCTACTCTTTCCCAATGACTTAGGCGGTTATTTGGGTCTCAAACCTTCGGGCTTAAAATCGTCGTTTTCAGAATTGGGCTAACCTAGCCATTTCGGTCTAAGCGAGGGGTATTAACTCCTTGGTATGTTGTTTAGTCAAGCGGTCTTGGCAAGTGGCATAACGAGGGCTCGTGGCCTCCTACGTGTTAGATACATTAGCAAAAATAGGTTAGTTTAGTTCCGTTTAATCACATCTTTTGATAAACGTAGTCGTTACAGCTAAATCCTCCGGGCGTGAGCACGCGGTCGTGACTTTCGCTTGAGTTATACTGAGAACCAATAACTGCCTTTGTTAAGGGTTAGACGATCCTTAGACTTGCCTTTTTTAGTTTATAAAACTCATTTCTAGTCTTTTCCTTAGTTTCACTTTTAAAGTAAAACCAAGTTGGCCGTCTTAAACGCCGTGCTCCACCATATAAACCTACAATCCAAATTAGCTATATTTCGATTCTCTGTGGGTACGATCCCGGACTTCCGGATATTATGCTATCAACGACCTAGCCTTACGCTTGGGGTTTTCTCAACCTTATTTGAAGGCGAGGTTCGGAGGTTAAGCAACCTACTAAGTAAGAACATTCTAGGCCTTCGAGCTGATTGTGAGCAGCTTAAGGCCTTTTCCTACCAATTGAAGGCCATATGAGACGTTTTAAGAAGCAAGCCCATCCGTCACTTGGGCCTGAGCTTGAGGTGAATCATAGGCCTCCATCATTTGCAAGCCTTGTGAGCCCAAGCCTGGAGAAAAACTCAGGCTTTAACTGATTTGGACCTACTAAAAGGCCTTATTAATTGTTTCTAAGAATTGGCCAAGGCCCGAATAAAACGCTCAGACATAGTAGGTCGACCCAAGACTTTGGCTAGTTCTGGGCCCAAATTTGTGAAAGTTATATTTTGGGCATTAGTTTGTCCCAAGTCTTTGCAAACTCAATTGGCCCTTTTGCATTCAAACTGGCTCAATTCTGCAAGTGACCGATTTATAAGGCTTCTCAAGGCTTAAAATTATCTCCAAGGCCATTCTTCTATTCTTTTTCTAATTTTGGCCAAAAAATGGGTATAAACAACTTCATAATCAAATTCTCTCAGCGGTAAATGATGCCAGCGTACCATTGCAGATTGGCAAATTTTCTCATGGTAGAAGGACTTGATCTTGTTGGTATTGATGATTTCTGATTCAGTTTACCATCCATAAAAACCCTAAACCAAAAGAAGGAACATGAAATTGGACGATTCTTATAAATTTGTGATAAGTAAGAAGCTAGAAAGTAATGTGCATGTATTTGAGTATCAAGATTCTAACAAGACAAGGTTAAATGTACAGACATTTTATTAGGGTTTTTTTTATAAGCAAAACAAATATTTTATTAAAGAAGACTTGACAAATGGCGCATCAAGTCGAGAGAGAGAGAGAGAGGGGGAAAAAAATCCAACAAAATGTTGAATGTACAAACAAAACCAGACAAGAGCATCCAAAAACGAACTGAAACCCAACAACAATAAAGCTCAAAACAACCCTAAATCACATCTATCAACAAGTGGAGTCATTACCCAAAACACCATCTTTCGAGCAAACAGACACAAAGCAGTCAAGGGCAGGGAGATCCACGTATCCAGGTGGAACCAGCACCTGCTTCTACAATTCAATTTTCTTGCTATGATACTTGTACCGGTTAGCCCAGAAGAGGTAGTTCAAAAAGTTCAATCCAGTCAGCACACACAGCAGCTAGAAGAATCGTGATAAGTGATAGTAATTCAAGTTTGTACCGGAAAGCCACGGCTGGTGCTTGGAATGCCTTGTTGCACTATTGACGATCGACACAATCATTGAGCTAAGAAAGTACCCCACGGCCATAGACGCCCAAGAGAGGGAAGTTGCGACAGATCTCGTGCTACTGGGCGCCTCCGTGAAGAAAAACTCCATTAAACCGGCCAATGTGAAAAGATCAGCCGACCCTAGAAACAAGTACTGAAAAGCAATCCAGAAGAATGAGATGGGAGATGGGTAATGGGTTGGGGGAATCAAGGAATCCGTTTTTGGTAGCCACCCTCTTGCGCTTTATTTCAACTAGTGCCGCTATTGCCATTGCAAGAATTGATAAGAATAGTTCGACTCCGATTCTTCGTAGATGAGAGAGACCCATTTCGGATTTGGTGATTTTACGCGCAAATGGGATAATGAGATGGTCGTAGACAGGTGCAAGGATCATGATGAAGACTACTGGGAAAATGGGAAGGGACGCCGGTGGGACTGTTAGGGGGCCGACTCTGGTGTCCATGGTAGCGGCTTGTTCGACCGAGAATGTGGAGAGCTGAGCAAGGCAGCAATAGGGCATGATTGTGCAGGCGAAAAACGGGAGGATTTTTACGACGATTTTGACATCTTCAGATCTTCTACTTGTTGCGTCGTGCAATGTAATGCATTGAGGACTGGTCTTTCGACAATTGCTCTATGAGGAATTTGTGGCTTTCTGATAGGGTGGCAATGGGTTCAATGGCTTTGGTATTTGATTCTTCTTCTTCCTTGCTGATTCGGGTTGGAGGACAAGGACTTGTGGCTGTGCACGCGATTGCATTAGAACTTCTGCCTAGGCAAGAGTTGAGTATAACTGCTAAAAGAACCTGTTGAATTTCATGAAAAGATGAGGAAATTAAAAAATAAAAAACTCGGATGTGTATAAGTTGTTGATCCTACCAAAGCTTTTTGGTTGAAGAGGAGCCCCAAATTGTTACCTTGCAAATGGTTGTAATTGGACTTCCACAAGGAATCTTATTTTCCTGTAAAAAGAATAACCAGCCAGGAAAATAGAAATAGACACCAGTGTAACAATAATGGAGATACCGAAACCCCATTCCCACCCCTTGTTGTCCTCAATCCACACCACAAAAGTCACGACGATGAGGCTGTCTCATGCCTTCGTTTCTACCGGTTGGCTAGGGTGCAAGGTGTCACCGCTAGCCAAGCTTAGCAAGCCTTGGAAATTCAGGTTCTAACACCAGCCCAATATTAATGAATGAATCAAGAGAAACTTTTGTATATACCGGGGATAGGAGGGCTGGTAGTGTCCCCTTTGATCCATTTTTAATTTTTCGACCATTTTCCGAAGACAATTTGATAATCAGCTCCGTTTATTTTGTAGAGCTCGACAAGAACATTAATCTTGTCAAAAATCATGTTCATCGGACTTCAGTAGATATATGATCAGCACACGTAAAAATTTAAAACAAAAAACAAAAAATGGGTTCTGATTCAGTGTGTTTTTGGATCCAGTCTTTATCTTTTTCAATTTCCACGTGTGCCAATCATGTATCTAATAAAGTCCGATGAATATGATTTTTGACAAGATTAATGTGTTCTAACAAATGAATGGAGCCAATCATCAAAATGTGTTAAAAAAAAATGGCCAAAAAATTGAAAACAAACCAAAGGGGGGACACTACCACCCCTCATATCCCCGGTATATACAAAAGTTTCTCATGAATCAATGATGAGATAGCTCCAATCGAAGGAATCCCACCAATTCAACTTCTTCATTTCTTCAGTCTCTTTTCTCATTCTTCAACCTTTCGCAAAAAATTTCCCATATATGCAGCAAGAGAAATAAGGTCTGAAGGTAACGTGAATCATGTGGCAGTTGATTGGAACTTGCAGACAACCAGTTCCATGTAATGGTAAATATCGGGGCCACCCTATTGATTCCTCTGATTATTGGAAACCAACTACCAAAGATCTTTTTCTTAGGCAAAATCCCACTGCTCTCTAACTTATTGCTTAATTTACAATTCTTCAATGGGCTAGCCAAAATAAATACGGATACGTATACAAGGATTTAGAGCCGTATAATTTGTTTAGAACATTATTGTAAGGATTTCTGCAAAAGTTAACTCATTCGGTGATCAATAAGAACTTCATCAATTTCATTCGATTGCTTCACCTGCGAATTCAAAGATGGAAAAATTGATCAAAGTGATCAAACATTTACCGATATCCGAATGAGAAATTTTTTTGCAAGGGTTCTTACATAAATATATTTAAGAGAATTGAACGATTCTGATACTTTTTGTGAGATCCTGAGGTGTGTCTCATACAACCCAATGTACACCAAATGTTGTACCCGTAGTTTTTATTTTCTTTCCTTTCTTTCAATCATTCATAAATTAGTAATTGACTTGTGGC
Organism: Rhododendron kiyosumense; assembly: GCA_019656275.1. Classification (NCBI taxonomy): domain Eukaryota; kingdom Viridiplantae; phylum Streptophyta; class Magnoliopsida; order Ericales; family Ericaceae; genus Rhododendron; species Rhododendron kiyosumense. The sequence goes on from BPLS01024046.1 coordinate 16,001, forward strand.
ATTAACGGGAGCAACTTGAACCATGTGATGCTAGTTGATTCGAATTACTAGAAAACAACAACTTCAAAAAACTAATCATGTGCAGCCTTGGTGGGATTAGTGGAGGGAGAAGCTCGAGCTAAACGCGGGTCAATTAAGGAATTTGTTCTTTTTGAACCCAATCTGATTTAGACGAATTAATTGCGGGCTAAGTTGCCATAACTTGTCCAAACTTGTTTAGTGAAAAAATTATCAGAAACAAAAAGTCCATGCACACCACTCAACATTCGTCACTTTGTCGCTTCCCCCCATCACTCTTAATCTCACCGTCTTTAGACGATCTGAATTTTAAAAAATTCTTCCAAGGAAGATTTAGAAGAGTTTTTTTGAAATTTGGTCCAATAATTGTAAAGACGGACAGTGAGATGTTGAGCGATGAAACAAAGTGTTGAGCGTAGCACCACTGAAAAACTATTGGGCACTCTTGGGCCCTGGTCACGTGTCGTCTCAATTCCTTTTATCACCACATATTTATGTGGAGCTCAAAATCAAGTGTATAAATTTCAATTCACATGAATGACCAATGAGTAGAGGACATTCGATGTATTACTCTTAATTGGCAAGTTCATTTTTCTTTTCTTTTTTAAGTAACGGAGGAATATCCTACAGCCAAACCACTAAATGAACCTCTAGGAAAACTAGTGTGGCCACACCACAGCTCCTCACTTACTGCAAGGTACTCACACCCGTACGACATTCAATGTATTGCTCTTAATTCGAATAGAAATTGACCAGCCTTGAAGAAGTGGGGAAGGAAAGAAAAAAGCTAAAGGAGGGAAAGCTGGGAATGGAAGCAAAGAAGAATACCAAGACCTAAAAAGACAGAGGGATACATGAATTGACTTGAAAACAAACACTGGCCATTGCCCCCTTATCACAGCAAGGCACATAGGGCACTTTTTTTCTTCCTAAAGTCCAGTTGAGCATGTGCTCCAATGCAAATTATTTTTCCTTCCTTATTAAGTCTAGTAAATCTAGTAGAGATTTGTCCGATCGTTGACACAAAACACACAAACAAAAAAGTTTGGAGGTAAAATGAAAAATTTCGAAGAACATATATCGTACTGAATATACAATCATATAGACCATTTTATATCCCATTCAATTCCAATAGAAATAATGATTACAAAACAAGGTCCGCAATCTGTATAAGCCATCTATTATGTGCTACCATATGATTCTGGGAAGCAATGAACCAATAAAAAATTTAAAAAAAGATGCAGCAATTCCCTTTGGCAAATAGTTATCTACAGCAGAATCATCCATCATCCGACTGCTTATTTTACACGCAAGTTCACCTTTTCGATCTATACTTGTACCGGCCGGTTAGCCCAGAAGAGGAAGTGCAAGAAGTTCAATCCACTGAGCGCAAGTTCACCTTCTCGATCTATACTTGTACCGTTTAGCCCAGAAGAGGAAGTGCAAGAAGTTCAATCCACTGAGCACACACATCACCCCGTAGAATCTTTCTAGGTGATAGTGATTCAAGTTCGTACCAGAAAGCCACGGCTGGTAGTTGGGATGCCCTGTCACACTGTTGACGATCGACACAATCACTGTGCTAAGGTAGTAACCTGCGGCTAGAGACGCCCAGGAGAGAGAAGTCGCGAGAGATCTCATCCTACTGGGCGCCTCCGAGAAGAAAAACTCCAGCAAACCGACCACTGTGAAAAGATCGGCCAACCCCAGTAAAAAGTACTGAAAAGCAATCCAGAGGAATGAGATGGGTAATGGGTTGGGGGAATCGAGGAGTCCGTTTTCGGTAGCCACCCTCTTGCGCTTTATTTCAACTAGTGCTGCTATTCCCATTGCAACGGTTGATAAGAATAGTCCGACTCCTATTCTTTGTAAATGAGAGATACCCATTTCGGATTTGGTTATTTTACGCGCGAATGGGATGACGAGATGGTCGTAGACTGGTACAAGGATCATGATGAAGACTATTGGGAAAATGGGAAGGGATGCCGGTGGGACTGTTAGGGAGCCGACTCTGGTGTCCAGGGTGGCGGATTGTTGGACTGAGAATGTGGAGAGCTGAGGAAGGCAGCAGTTGAGCATGATCGTGCAGGCCAAAATCGGGAGGATTTTTATGACAATTTTGACATCTTCTACTTCTTGCGTCGTGCAATGTAATGCATTGAGGACTGGTCTTTTGGTGACTGCTCTATTGAGGAATTTGAGGCTTTCTGATAGGGTGGCAATGGGTTCAATGGCTTCGGTATTTGGTTTTTCTTCTTCTTCTTCCTTGCTGAATCTTCTGCCTGGGCAAGAGTTGAGTATAGCTGCTAAGAGAACCTGTTGAATTTCATGAAAAGACGAGGAAATTAGAAAACAAAAAACTCGGATGTGTTGAAGTTCTTGATCCAGCAATGCAAATTTTGTTGAAGAGGAGGCCCAAATTGTTACCTTGCAAATGGTTGTAAGTGGACTTCCGCGAGGGATCTTGTTCCTGTAAAAAGAAGAACCAGCCAGGAAAATAGGAATAGACACCAGTATAGCAATAGTGCAGAGAACAAAACCCCACTGCCACCCCTTCTTGTCCTCAATCCACACCACAAAAGTCATAGCGAAGAGGCCGCCGCACAAGAGGCAGAAGACGAAGTAGTTGAAGAAAGTGGACTTCTGCTTCCTCCCCTGAGGGGTGCTCTCGTCGATCTGCTCTGCTCCATGCACCGGCAGTGATCCTTTTATGCCTCCGACGCCCAGTGCCACCGTGTACAAGCCTATGTACAGCATCGCGGCTTTGCTACCGCCGACTTGCTGGCACGGGGTGGCGGAGGTTTCGGCGTTGCATGGAGGTGGCCTTAGGGAGGGGGAGTGAGCTTGCACTGTGAGTATAACCAAGCCCTGTTCCGAAATTAAAATTAATCAAGGACATGGCCGGAGATCTGTGATATTTAAGCCCTTGTTCGGTTTGGGGTTTGGAAAAAATTTTCCAAACCCAAATCCACTCATTACCTATAATTTTAATTATTATTTTTATTTCTCTCTCCACTCATTACCCCTATATCCAATCATTAATCTTATTTTTCTCTCTATCTCTCTCCACTCATTACCTATATCCTCAATTATTACCCTATTTTCACTTTTCACTCATTATCCAAAAATCAAACCCACAAATTTTATAAACCCACAACCGAACAAAGCCTAATTGTGGTGTTTATTAATCCAGGTGGCGATAGCTCCGCAATGGTGTGACGGCAGGCCTGTTGGGGAGGGCCCACTGTGGTGTTACGTGGTAGTGAAGCACTTTTGGCTGACATTTTGAGGTCTGCTACAAGACAACACAACTTATTACTCCTACTAATGGACAAGAGAACTCACGAGAAGAGAAATGATACTTTGACCAAAGGATTTTTCCGCACCCTTACCGCAAGTGTGGTCCCAACCTTAAAAAACGAAAAAGGAATGAATTTGGTATTTCTAATCATTTTAGGGATACCGTAACTTTTGACATAACAAAATTATTATGAGCGTAACTAAAACTTATTACAAGTATAACAAAATCATAATAAGACGTTATGCCTTGGATGGATTTAGTTATGCCTTAGGTGTTATGCCTTGAATAGATTTAATTACACCTTAGGTGATTTTTTTAACATTCTTGGTTATATATTATTTAAATTTTATTATATTTATAATGAATTTTAATCATACTCATAATAATTTTATGTCAAAACATAGCATCGTCCACAAAGGGAATGACTTCATTTCCACCCCCAACGGGGACCACTCGAACAATCTCATCCACTTGAAAATTGTTACTCCAATTCGACGGCAAAACCATCCTCCAAAACCTGACATCGTACTCTTTTAAGGTGGGGACCACACTTACGGAAATAGTGAAATTGAAGGGCGTGTTTGACTCTCTGTGCGATGATAAATTTTTGGGTGCCAAGAGGTACCGCGTGATGGTACTCATCGGCGATTCCAACCATCCAAGCATGTTTTGGACGGATCGGATTTATCCCCTCACCTGACTACTCTCTCTCCTCTTTTTTTCTTTCTAAAATTCAAACCATCCAAAACAAATTTGGATGGTTGCAATTGCTGACGTGAAAAAAATATTGTAAGCAAAAGGATGTCACTCGTTTGTTTGTTTGTTTAGGTGAGGAGATGCTGAGGTGTATTGAATTGGAGGAGAAAGAGCTGGATCGACATGCAACACGTCCGTTGGTTAAGGTAAAAATATTTTACATATTTTGTACATTCAAACAGCGAAAAAAAAATTGGAAAACATTTAGGTCGACGCAAACGGAGTCAAACAAATTAATCACCCACAATCGGACTAATTTTCACAGATAAAGGGACGGATATTTATATCATATGAGATCTCAGATCATATACATATAATATAATAAGGCTATAAAGGGAAGGTTATGGGATTACCAGTAACTCAAGCGCCACGCTTATCAGGTAGATAAGATAAGGAATGAAGCAAGCTTCCGATAGGAAACCACCGAGTAGGGCCAGGAGGAACGCCGTCCCCATGAAATTGGTGACGGAATTCGCCGCATTCGACGGCGTAAAGTGCATGTACTCCGCCATGTACAGCACCAAGTTGCTCGCATTTGCCACAAACGCCAAGTTCTCCAACACTTCCACAACTACATCAACAATAATCGTAATTCGCAACGATATTAGAGGGATATTGCCAGACCCCACGCTTTAAAGGAACACTACTTGACCATTCGGCCAAACCCCGAGATCAATGATGAAGTCATGAAGAAAAGGAGTATTCTAAGATGCAATTCATCATCAAGTTTACTCCAAATACTTTAGAACAAGTAATGATTTCGCCATCTTTACGAAATGAACATTTTGACTTTCACTCGTAGTTTTTATTTTAACAGCAAAGAAAATTTTATTAATTTTTGAAAAAATACCAAAACCAAAAGGAATAGGGATTTTAAAAGGAACAAGGATTTCACTCGTAATTGGTTTTTTTGCACAAAATAAAACCCGAAACTGGAATGAAAACAAGCTATATCATCTGGAGGAGGGTGTAATAACTCACCCAAAACGAAAGAGGCGGCAAGCATACCACCATGGCGCCCTCTCAATGCCGGTTTGTTCCTCCAATCCACATAGCCTTCCCATGTTTCCATCGGGTTTTCTACTTCCCGCAATCCATGAGGATTTGGAGAGTGAAACAAGGAACCAACCATTTTTCCTCAATTTTTTTTTTGGTAAAATTGATGAAGTTTTTGAAAAGAGTGGTGGGAAATTTATAAGCGGGGGGGGGGGGGGGTGGGCTGAGAAAATGACTGACAGAATAATAGGCACAGGCACGTATCCACGTTGTAAATTGCTTTTCCCACCCCCCCCGACACATTAGGTGTACTACTAGTAATAGTAATCGCTGGCAGAACCGCCGAGTATTACATATCTTTCCAAACCAAACTAGCGTCGGCAAAACATGTGATTCTCTTCTGGACCTCTAATAAACACACAATTCGAATTAAGTTGTTCAAGGGATTCACTTTGACACCAAATAAAATTTAACTTAGCGCTTTTAACTCCAAATATTATCTATCGGCATCGAGAGTCCTGAAACGCAAGTAATAAATATCAAATCTCAGGTAACGCGCTAAAAATGGACATAACAAACCTAAATTAGAGGGCGTAAATAGGCATATTTACGCACCCATCAGTGGACAAAGTCCAAATCCAATTCTTCTTTTCACTGAAACTATCCTCCGCCCAATGTCGAACACCGTTTAATAATTCAACTTTGTATATTTTTGTATCAAACTCTCCAAATAACTACAACACAACAATTAAGCATTAAATTTCAAATAACAATATTAAAAAGACTTAGCAAAGATAAATTAGAAGAACGCTTATGTGAATATTTACACGCTTATCACTACCTATAGGAAATTTATGGTTGCAAGTAGCTCGATCCAAAAAAATAGAGTTTGGGTTGGGCATAGTCACACAAAATGACATAGGTCCAACTGTTTAGAGAACTGACTCATATCGCTTCAATATGACGTGGTTTCGGTTGCTCAAAGGCTGCCTTAAATTTGCAACGAAACGGCGCCATTTTGAATAGCTGCAAATTGCAGCGCCTGAAGCTCACGGCAGGGACACTGGGTCCCCTTTTTTGTGCAAAGTTGGCATTTTGTCTTTATTTAAATTTTTTTCGCATTTGTTAGTTTTGTACCTTATTTTTTTAATTTTTTTATTCATCTTATCAAGGTGAATCGAAAAAGTAAAAATTATGATTTTTACTCAAATGTTTTTAAAAATATCCAAGATAAAGATCAAAAGGCTCAAAAGGTCGGCTTTATCTTGGATATTTTAAAAAAATTTGGGTTAAAGTCATAATTTATTACTTTTCCAATTCGTCTCGCCAAAAAAGTGAGGCACATGACTAACAAACATGAAAAAATTCAAATAAGAACAAAACAAGCGACTATTGCTGGTCGAGCACCCGATTTCGGCTTCAACGATTTGGCTATTGGCAACGAGCGACGACTCCAGGGGGCCTCACCTAGGCTTCTCCGTTCTTCTCGTCAGAACGGTAAGTGCCCTCTCTACTCTTGTTAGGGTTTGAAATTTGGGTTTTTGCAAATCATGGGTAAACAAAAATTGGCTCAGAAATTAACTCTACGGGACTTTCACGACCAAATTGATAATGGGCATAGTTTTTCTGATGTCGAAATTGTCTCTATTGATGAGGAAGATGATGATTTTTCAGTGGTGGCCACTGACAACAAAGTCCAGGAAGCGGCTATTGCGTCAATGGTTACCATTGATGTATGGCCGAAACTCGGCACAGTTGATCCTGGTCCGGGATTGAAATTGTCTCGCCCTGGATTTTCAACATAATAATAATAGGCTTTCATAAGGAAAATTATTGCTAAAGTTCGTCATAACATCCCAAAGTTTTCCCATAATCCACCCAAAAGCATAAATATCATCAAAGTTTACAATAGTGGCACTCCGGCCCCAAGTTCCGTAGTTTAACAAAAGACAGCAAGTTTAAAGGATACATGATTTGACAAAACATAAGAGTAGCTCAAAAATTACAATTACATCTCTCAAAAGGATTTTACAAAGATGTCAAAGTAATTCCTCGGTGTTATCTTTCAAAAGAATGGAGTCGTATGCACGTCAAGCACTCCAAATCAATGCCCTTGAGGTGTACCTGAAAATAATAATAGGTTGAGCTACACTAGCCCAGTAGAGAAATCTTTGCTCAAACTATATGCATATGAGATGGACAATGCACCGAGATGAATATTGACAACAATAAAGCTTCTCACATGAACAAGAGTAAGAGAATAAGACATGGGAACCAACATCATTCATTTTCATATTGCGTGATAATCTCTAAGTTCACCATTTCCACTATGTCAAGTATTCTCGGTTTCATGTCCGAGCATTTGGGACCTCGTGCATCCCGTAGTCATTCCGGCATCGCACCATTCGGTGGATCCGTGGCTTTCTTGTGCACTTCCGAGCATTTGGGACCCCGTGCATCCCGTTTCCGGCATCCCATGTTATAGTGGTTCCGTGGCTTTCTTCGTTTCGTTCTATTGTTCTAAGTTGTGATTTTCCATTCTACAAGCCTCAATACCATAAAGCATGACGTGTGTCAATCCAAAACGTTCATAAGGTATGCCATACTACTCACGTAATAACCCAAATGCATAGACAAACGCACAAATGCCATATTCACTTAGTTTGACGCCTTTCTTTATCATAACGAGAGCCAAAGGAGTGGGGAAGAGCAACGAATCATTGGAACGCGAGCAATCAAGTTTAAACATGTTAGAATGTGATTGGAGAGTGTTAGAAATGATCGGGGATCAACACAATCGACGGATAAGCAACGAAGTCAAAAATGGTTCTTTAAGTCATTGGTACCAATACCTCAAAAACAAGGTATCGGTACCATGACACTCCAGTGAGCAATAAGACTCAGGGTATTGGTACCTCAAAAACAAGGTATCGGTACCAAAGGTACCGGTACCTCAAAAATGTGGTATTGGTACCACGACAATCCAGAGAGCAATTTGAAACAAGGTATCGGTACTTCAAAAACTAGGTATCGGTACCAAAGGTACCGGTACCTCAAAAAGGTGGTATCGGTACCACAGAGTTACAGCGGACGATTTGCAGAAAAATCAACAATGAACATAACTTCGAATTCAACCATTTGGAACCCGATTTTTGGCACACAAACCACTCATAAACATGTAGAGAGAGTAAGAATTCCCTACCTCAACTTCGAGAGCAAAACCCAATGAGATTGATCGAGCCCTAGCCTTGAAATTTTGAAATCCTTCGAGGATACTCCTCTCCGAGCTTACTCCAATGAAACCCGAGGTCGAGAGCCCGAGAGGATGATGATTTAGTGAAGATCTTGGTAGGTTTTGAACTTGGAGTAGGATTTTTGGGTGAGGGTGTGAGAGAGAGAGGAGAGAGCTGAGAGAGAGGGAGACGCCGGGAGAGTGAGGAAGAGAAATGGGAATTTTTCTCTTCTACACACACACCCACACACATATATACTCACATATTGCACATGCACCCCTCCATAAACAATCTTCCCACATTCACCCCAACTCATTTAAACCCAACAAATCCCATATTTTCCTCCATTATAATCATTATTACACCCTTTACTAATTTTTTGAAAAATATGGGTCTTTACAGAAATCCTCGGCCAAGGCAACTGAGTATGGTGGAGGAGTGATTACAACACCTCCTCAGGGTCATCTTGTTCAAGGGGACAAATCAGGAAGTCAAGCTAATGCTTGGACAAACCGAAAGATTTTAGTAAAAAACGGAAGGCTAATTAAACACCTTAAGAAGTTTCCAATTGTGTATGAGAATGGTCAAGTCATGATTCCAACTAAAATTTCTGAAAATGGAGCTTTGAAATGGAAAAATGCAATTTTGGGCTGCTTTGTTGACAAACGTTTATCCTACTTCCAAGTTAGGTCATGGGCTCAACGGGTATGGAAAATTGACGTTGAGGATGTCGTTAATCTAGACAATGGATTTTTCGTGTTCAACTTTAGGGACGCAGCAGCTTTGGACTACATTCTTGAGAACGGTCCATATTTCTGTGGGGGCAAATATATTGTGATTAAAAAGTGGCATCCTGGAATGCATCTTAGTAAAGGCACCTTCTCTAGTGTTCCGCTATGGGTTAAACTCTACAATGTTCCCCTTGAATCATGGACCGAAGATGGTTTGAGTTATATTGCTAGTTATATCGGTAACCCCCTATACCTTGATGAGTTCACACAAGATCATAGCCAGTTGACGTTTGCTCATGTGTGTATTGAAGTGGACGCAGCAAAGGAGATTCCCAAGTCCTTTGTTGTAAATTTGGGTTATGGTGAGCCATATGAAATTCGAGTAGAGGTTCCTTGGAAACCTCAAGCTTGCCACATTTGCAAAATTTTTGGCCATACTACTAATGCTTGCGGAGTCAAGCCCCAAGCTCCTCCTTTTCAAGTGTGGAAAGCCAAAGAGACGGTAGGACAGGAAGTCCCGGTTGTTAAAGAGCGAATTGCCATAGAGAAGGAAGGACAAGTAGTCCCGGTTGTTCAAGAGCGAGCTACCAAGGAGAGAGTAGATGGAGATAAAAATGAATAGGTCGAGGTGAAGAGGAAGAAAGCCAAAAGAACTCCTTTGGCCATCTCTACTTCTTTATGTGGTTCTTCTACAGCAAATGAAGTTGGCGATCTAGAGAGATGTGAGGATTCGAGTGCCTCTGCCGTTGTGAAAATAACAAACAAAGATGATGCTAGGACTGTGCCTCATTCGGTTGTGCTTTATCCTGTATCTTGTGACACTGCTCCGGTCGTCCAAGGTCGGGGTAGCAATCAACAAGAGCTTCCTCCCATGGCTCTCCGTCAATCAACACGTTTTCGAGAGTCTCCAAGGATCCCTTTGGAAGGCGATTTCATTGGCCCTCATCAGAGCTTGAATCAGGTGGTGGGTGATTCCACATCACCTACGTCCGCTAGAGGTGAAACCAAGAAGAAACTTCAAGAGAAAATAAAGATGTTGAAGGCTTCAAGGAGTTAAGGGTTGCGTGTCATTTGTGTTGCTTTTTTAAAGTGTGCTTTGAGCGTTATTGGATATCTGATATGTGTTATTTAGGATTTTTAGATTTTCTCCTTTTCTTTTTTTTCTTTTCCTCCTGGGGTATGCCCCTTGTAGGCTGTATATTCGGTTAGCCTTTTTTCTATTTCAAGCTAAGTTACCCAAAAAAAAAAAAAAAGCTCAAAAAGCCCTTAGACAAACTCAGCCTAAATTGAGAGTACTTTTGTGGCGGTTGTTACAGGAAGGGATCCTAATTAGTTCATTTTGCGGGATTATTGGCATAATAGTCATGTCGATCGAATATATGGTATGAATCAGTATGATCATATATACCAAATAAATTATTAGTACATTTTTTTTCTAAAAAATTAGGTTGAAAATCGTCTAGCTAAAAACAATTTCTTTGCTAGTTTCAATTTGCGTAGGCAAACGTAAGGATTTTATGCCGAAGATGCATGATTTAACAAAGAAGTCTGCGAAATTGAATCATCATATCGACACAAGTTAATTACGACTTTCCTTGAATAATGCTAATTTGTGTATAATTTGTGTGTGTGAGAGAGAGAAAAGTAGTTTGTATGGCTGCAGAAGTGTCTGAAATACATCTCATTACTTCGACATTTATTCAACCTAAATGCACCCTTCCTAGCTAGCTACTAGTATATTAAATATTTGCAGTAATTTTTGGAGAAATTAATGATTTTCGTACTTTAATTTGTACAAATGAACTTCAAATCTTGAAGACTCCGCTGTAAAGGTTGTGAGGTAACTCCAAACGCGCAAATACAACCGTCAGTAATTAATTTTCTATTTATACTTTGAGAAGTATAGTGGTTATTAAATGACCTATAGTGGTTATTCACTTAGCATCTGAGCTAAGCTCAGTTAGTTAATTAGCTGAGCAAGGTCTATAAGTTTTGTATCGATCTTAGTTGTAAAGCAATTAAGCAAGAAATTAATTGAAAAACTTTAGTAGCCCACAATACGTAAAGACTAGTACTACCCAATTTCTTATCCTAAGATTCTCTCTTCTAGAAGTCATTGACCTCACAAGATCATATAGCCAGCCAAAGGAGTAATGAATTCAAGTTTGAATAGGTAATAGGGTATTGACTCTTCATATATATAGAATAACTAACTCTTATTTTGCATTTTCTAATAAAAACAATAGGCACTTGATGGGAAACATGGACCAAATTAATAAACACGGACCATACGGGATTATGCTGATCTGATTTCAATTGAGACCACACTATAGACAATGGAATTGATTTTCCAAAATCAATTGATGTGCGCATAAGCGGTCAATTGTTTTTGATGGCTTTTGTCGGTGTGTCATTGATCCTTTTAATCTTTATATAATCCTTTTTCAAGATTAATAAATTCTATTTGCTTAGCAACTAGAAAAGTGAATTACACATATGTAGTTTAAATTTTCAACCACACTTATCGAAAATCTTAGCTCCGCCACTGCATGTTCTTCAAGGTCAGAACCACATGATGTATCATTAGGATTGTCTTGTGGTGAATTGAGTAAAAAACACTTGAATTTAGTGAGTATGGAGGATAAGGATACGTATGGAGAGGAGCTTAACCAGCTGAGTCCTCGTAGTCACCAGACTCGCCGCTCATCAATTCCTAGCATTATTAATATTTTTTCTTTTTTACCCCTGATCAAAAGAGTAATAGATTGCTTCAATTTATAGAGAAAACAACACGTCCAACAAATTAAGATCGGACATGCAGCACCACCAGGGGTTGTAGCCTAGTTGGTCAAGGCTTACTAGCTCCCATTGGATTTGGGTTAGCCTCAGTCTCAAGTTCGACTCCCTCTTGAACTTGGTCCTTCTAGGTAGCCCGGCTTTGGCCCGCTAGTCCTTGGTGACAGCGATAGTTGCGATGGCTCTTTGGTCCCTCTCGAAATCCGCCACGGATTTGGGGTCCCTATGATCACGCCTAGGGGAGGATTGTTATGCCCGATCGCCCAGGCCTCCTCCACCATTTTTCCAAGTCAAAAAACAAAAACAAAGAGGACATGCACCCATCTAGGCACATATACAGCGTCCCAAACCACATGTGTTACGTTTTATAATCTAATTGCTTCATTGGAACCATCCGGAAGCCCAGCATGAATATCAGAATATCACAAACAAGAGCTGTAAATGTAAGTAGGTTGTGATATACGTTCAATCCATTTACTACGCAGAAGAAAGATCATATGTGTTAATAGCTTAATGCATTAAATCAAGTGCTCCTGGGCAACATTTAGCATTTGTCTTGAATCTCTACGCTTTCCCTAGGGAACTTATGCCTTGTTCGGTTAAGAATTTTGAATTTTAATCATTATTCTTTTTTTCTTTTCACTCATTATTCTTATTTTTCTCTCTTTCTTTCTTCAATTATTACTTATATTTTCAATCATTACTCTATTTCTCTCTACACTCATTACCTATAAATCCAAATCCAAAATCCCAAAACGAGTGTCTTTATCTCTGACTTTACTACTACTGAACTCGTTCCAATCGATCTAGCTACTTCTTTGCAGTATATGAAGAGAGTTTGAGACTTGTGTTTGGATAATATATAGACATAAGTTTTTTTCTTTTGATTGTAATTTATTTATCTTTCGCTTGTGTCATGTAATTTCGTAGTCTCTGCACCCCCGAATGAATTTTTTAATGTTCGCGCCATAAGGCTTTCATGAATACAACCATTTACGTGTGTTCAGAAAAGATTGAGGATGGAATTAATTTTTTTTTTTTGGCAAAGTATGGATTTTGTTTGTCAATGTGAAGGCATATTACTTGCAAATTTTGTGGTTCATTTACAGCTGTTCTTCAAAGTCAATATCAAGATTGGTGTGCTGATCATTTGTTGGCAAAGTATGGATTTTTTTTGTCAATGTGAAGGCATATTACTAGCAAATTTTGTGGTTCGTTTACGGCTGTTCTTCAAAGTCAATATCAAGATTGGTGTGCTGATCATTTGTTGGCAAAGTATGGATTTTTTTTGTCAATGTGTAGGCATATTACTAGCAAATTTTGTGGTTCGTTTACGGCTGTTCTTCAAAGTCAATATCAAGATTGGTGTGCTGATCATTTGTTGGCAAGTATGGATTTTTTTTGTCAATGTGAAGGCATATTACTAGCAAATTTTGTGGTTCGTTTACAGTTGTTCTTCAAAGTCAATATCAAGATTGGTGTGCTGATCATTTCAAGTTGTACCACTTGGACTCACCTAGCCTGAAGAGTTTGAACACCAATGGTCTCACTTGATTGCCAAGTATAATATGCATACCAATAAGCATGTCATTGGTTTGAATGGGATCAAGCACTTTTGGGCACAAGCTTATCTAGCTCCGTGAATAGTTTAGTACAAGATTTGGTGAATTTTATGCATTTTGTGATTAGTTTTGAAAAAATCACTCCTAAGGGCAGAAAGGAGTCCATAAATACAAAGAAAAAAAAAAGGATGAAAGTAAACCTCAAGGGGTTGGCCTAGTGGGTAAAGTCTGAAACTTAGGGTTTGCTTCTTCCAAAGATATCAGGCTCGAAACCTCACAAGTGCTATTAATTTTTTTTGTAGTTAGTCCATACAGGGTAATGGGATTAGGCCCCCATGATTAGTTGAAGTGTGCGTAAGATAATCTGGACACCTGAGTTATACTCCCTCCGTCTCGAAATGAATGGCAAAAGCAAAAAATAGATTAAAAAAAAAAGATTAAAAAAAAAAAGGTAGATGTGAACCTGCAACAGTAAAAAGTAGAGGTGAACAACTAACGGCAAAGTTGGCATCTAGGTAAAATAGAAAGTACATCTGATATGTAGGGAACACAAGAGTTTGGTAAAAGAATAAGAATGTGACATTTGGATTTATATTATAAACTAATAGACATTATTGTCAACCTAATGGGCTGATTATAGAGGGACCGATGTCCTTTTAATCTTTGTATCTTTTTAAATATTAATAAAATCCTTTTGTCGAGAAAAAAAAAGAGTAATAAGAAAGAAAAAATACTATCAATTGTAGTGCACTTCACTTAAAAGGTATGTTTGGATTTGCGTTTATAGAAAGAGAAAACATGAAAGTGCTAGTATATATGTACGTATATCACCCTAACTTAATTTCCTGAAGGCAGAAGAAAGCTTTGGGTTTGGTTTGACTAATGTATTCAGGTTATTTGGGTTGTTCCGGCGGACGTTTCGGTTTTGTTTTTATTGTGGTGTTTTGATTGTCTTCTTGTTTTTCTTTGAATTTGGTTCTCGGGTGGTGTTCGTCAGTGCACCCGTGATCCGTTAAATCCTTATAATATTTTTCATAGATTTATTAAAAAAATTATGTTTAAAAAAAAAAAATCTTCTTGTAACCACTTGTTATGTTTATAGACACAATTCTTTCAAGTGGAGGTTGAACCGTGTGTCTAGCTGCAAGACGGGTAACCCACACGAACATTTTGATTTATTTTGTAAATTTCGTCATTTGCTAGGTTTTTTTTTTCCGGATGTCAGGGTTAGGTTGTACGTACTTCGACTAATTCTGAAATCCTGAACTCATTTCCTAGTATTTGGATCATCTATTTTATACGCAAGACCAATTAAATAAAGGGAAAAAAGAATCCCAAGAGCCGGGTTGGCTAAGTGGTCTTGGCCTATGACTCAGGTGTTTGCTACATTCTAAAGTCTCAGGTTCGATTCTCCTTACTAACAACTCTTAGAGCCACCTCACCCCACTCGTAAGCGTGTGAAACGGCTGTGGGAGGGGGGTTTAGGGATTAGTTGAGGTGCGCGCAAACTGGCCTGAAACACTCTGCATTACCAAAAAAAGGAAAACACATCATCTGTATGAAAAAAATAATGAACTTATAGAGTTCGATCTCTAAACTTGTGATATACGTATATACTACAGTAGAAAACATTCAGATGAGAATGTACATATTTTGTACATATGAGTTTTGTGGAGCTCACCTCAAGTCCTACAAAAATGATTCAAACCGTCCATTATTTTTAAAACATTTTTTAATGGAACCCTGTAAAAAAATCAGCTCAATCGATACTAGTAGGGATTTTTTCTGAATTTGTAAAGACGAAACTACTTAACTACGCAAATTTATCCCTACGCATTCCGGAAAAATCCTGACCGATATCGGATTGAACTGATATTATACGGGGCTCCATAAAAAAATATTTTAAAAGTAATAAGCGGTTCGAATCATTTTTGTAGGACCCCACTAAATTCATATGTACATGGTATGTAAAATGTGTTGGATAGCGGAAGCGAGTAGTAACAATTACACACATCAAACACACAACACAAAGATATACGCAGTTCCCCAAGGAAGATATTCACGGGAGTGGAGATATTTCACTATGGGTAGATACAAATACAATGGAGGAGGAGGAGACAAACCCACAGGGGTTCTCTGAATAACACTTTTTTAAGGTGTTCTTCTTTCCTCCATGACTCTTTTATCTCTTGCTCTCACACGCAACTCACTGGTGAGTGTTTGGGGGAAGAACCCCTTGAGGGGCTCCCTGTCTCTCTCTTCCTCTGCTCTCGTTTCTTTCTATTTTCCACACTTCCAACACAAAAGCACATAACACTTCAAAACAATGGCCAAACGTTTTTATAGTGTTTAGGGCTAGACTATAAAAAAACAAGTGCATCCAGCTACCCAGGCCCACACGTTAATACCAATGGGCAGCTAGCCTATGGAGACTTCACATCCGGCACACTTGCACGGCTGCCAACTTTGACATTTTGTTTCCTTCTTTTCGGCCAGGCTCTTTTTTTCCTTCATGGGCGGCTAATCACATCCCCACAATAAATTAAGTTTAATATTTCAACACAAGGGCGGCTAGCAGTACTCGTAATTATGTCGATGGTCAACAGTGATTACCTAGTGATAGACTGGAGCTACAGTTCCCGACGGGAGAAATTCCAATCGGAATCCCGACGCCCCGCCGGGCACATTCCGGCCACCGGACAGCTGATCCGAGCCGTCCAAAAATTCTTAAAAAAAACCCGAGTGGGCCGTCGCTGGAATAAACGGCATCCGAAGTATGTAGGTGGCCGATCTAAGCACTCCATTTTTGGCCGATCCAAACACAAAAATGGATTGTTTGGATCGGCCATCTACATACGTCGGATGCCATTTATTCTCGCGTAAGCCCACTCAATTTTTTTTTTTAATTTTTGGACGACTTGGATCGACCGTCCGATGGCCGGAGTGTGCCCAGTAGAGCGTCGGGAATCCGATTGGGAATTTGGGTCGGTAAGTGCAGACTTTAGGTGATAGATAAGACCAGAAAACCATAACTAAAATTTACAGTTATTACTATAATTGATTTATGATGTAGACTGTGACGAGGAAGATCTGAGGAATTAATTAATTAATTAATAATTAAATACAACATAGTATTAGAGCTACGTGGGGAATGGCTTTCGCGTGGTCCTTCAAAATCACACTGTAATAATCACTCTGAAAATTAATTAACCAATTAATATGAAAATATTCCGTTTGTGGGTCACGTAAATGTTGCATCGCTAATTAGTCAAATACGTACACGTGAAGAAATTAATACTCCCTTGAATTCAATTCACGGCATTGATAGTAATTAATTTTATTAAGTTATAACAATACCATCTTGTAGACCACGTTTCAGCATCATATACTTCATTTGTAATTACAATATTTAAGTTGGCAGTGGGATTAGTGATGCATGCCAATATTCTAGAAATATACTTCTTCCGTCCCTAAATAAGTGTCTGGCACGCAAAACTATGTCTTACAAAAGATGCATATTTTTCATAAAAAAATTTAATTTTTTTTCACAATCTAATAGAACTCATTGATATCTAATAATTTGTGAAAAAAATTTGATTTTTTTAACCAAACAAATGCATCTTTTTAAAAACCTAAATTTGCGCGTTGAATACTTATTTAGGGATGGAAAGAGTACGAATTTCATTGGGTGGCCCTAATGCCATGATTACTTTTCCTGAAGCCACGACACCTTTCTGTTATTGACATGTTTGCCCTTAACCACTTCTCTCGTCAGCTCCGCTCCATTTCAATCGCTTTCAAATTCCTTGAACGTCCAAATGTCATGCCTAATCTTTGACTTCCAAGCTATTCGACACAAAAATTGAACTTTGAAAGTTCCTTCGATGAGTACTGAATTTTCTTCCCAACGTTTGGATTATTTCATCAATCAAACTGAAATTACTTAATTCCACCGAATAGTGCAATTTTTGTTCAGAATTTTGGTTATCTCGATCATTCAAAAACTTGAGTATTAAAAAACGAAAAACAAGGAAGCTAAAGCAACATCAAAATGCATTTGATTTTTTTAACCAAACAAATGCATCTTTTTAAAAACCTAAATTTGCGCGTCGAATACTTATTTAGGGATGGAAAGAGTACGAATTTCATTGGGTGGCCCTAATGCCATGATTACTTTTCCTGAAGCCACGACACCTTTCTGTTATTGACATGTTTGCCCTTAACCACTTCTCT
>BPLS01024046.1:64993-86582 GCA_019656275.1 Rhododendron kiyosumense
ATAGAATGTTAGCGATTTGTGTATACAGGTGCAGGATAATAGTCATTGTAATTTTGCAATGTTGACTGGGGTTCCAATTTATCCGACATGTACTGGATAAGTGGGACTATGATCTACATGATGGCACAGCATTTGGCTACCTTCTTTTCAGAAAGGAACTTGTATGTTTGGTTCTATAACAGGTTATTGAATCCTCTACTCTCCAAACCAAATGCTGTTTTGATTTGTGGCCACGAACCCTCGTACAATGCCCAGAGATAGTCTTCCTCAAACTCAAAGTACACCATGCAACACCCTTATATATTGGTTCTGTCCTCCACTAGGAAATCTTGGAATAGTGCTATAGGGTTGTGTCTCCACGCATGGTTCATGTCCGCTGAAGAATCATCAAAGGCTGTCTCGAGGATATCCACTAAAAATGACCATTGCGTCTCTTACATTTCTTGGCCTTCTTCCTTCAATACTATTTATATTTCATTGATGTTCAAGCCTGTACACATGAAAATATCTATCGGTTAACTAATTGCAAGAAGAGGTTTGCTAATGGTTGGATTTTCAGAGCCAAAGCCACTGTAACCATATCTTTTTAGGTGCATAATGGTTGGGTTTAAGCTGGCATGGATTCGAATTCTCGTGGACTTCCTTTTCTTAATTCAAAATATCTATCGGTTAACTGATTGCAAGAAGAGGTTTGCTAGTCTAGGTTTTCTGTTACATGTGTCTTATGATATGCAGCTCTCAGCCTTGGATGCACGCTATAGGCTAGCAGAATCAAAAGATTATGAAGTCAAGGTAGCATTCCTCCAACTGGCCATTACAGCTCGTTGCAGAGATTACCACAGCGAGGTCGAGAAAACCCTGAAGGAAGTTGGGAGGATGAAGTACCTTCGTCCACTCTATACTGCGCTCGTGCAAGGCATTGGAAAGGAGGAAGAGAAGGTTTTTGCGAAAAGGGTTTTCTCAGAGGCTCGTGACAGTTATCACCCCATCGCCCAAGGCGTTGTTGAGTCCATCCTCTCCAAACACTTGTAAAATCTCGTACGTGGAATCCTTGAAACTAAAATAATTGAGTCGTATCTACCTGACTAATGCGTCTAACTTTTGACTATTGTATGTGGCCCCGCTGGGTGCTGTGTTAACATGGATCAGTTACGTGAAATGGAAATCCTTTTTGCTGGAAGGAGTGATACTTTTCTGCGTTGCGTTGTGACACGAATGGTCTCTTTGATTAGCAATTTTTTAGAGAAGAATTTCATGACGAAATTACAATAAGGCACTTCCATTGAGTACAACTATTACAACAACTATATCACAAGTTCCAACTTTTTCCACACGATTATACATAGATACAGCCGCGGAGAAAAAAACTGAAGCAAATTGCTCAGCATCTAACGAGGGGAAATTCCAAAACAACGATAATTTTGGGATTCCAATCAACTACTTGGATGAGCTGCTTGTTTTGTGGTATATTATAATGCAAGCTGTCAATAATAATGCTGAAACAAATATGCAGGTGGTGAATTGTAATGTTGTCCGCTTGCAACTGAGAAAGACGGGATACATCGCGGTTTCCTTCGTCAATTGAGAGCATGAATTGAGAATCACGAGAGAAAATTGTTACGTAAACGGAACTATGTGCAAGTAACTGTGGCTAGGACATAGTTGGAACTTAACGTATACAACCGACGAGAGTCTTCAGCTAGTTGTCACATGACTCACATCAGGCACGGGAATGAAAGATTTTCAATTGATTGAATCTCACTAATCACCTCCATGCATACCTCCGGGAGAGGGGAAAAAATGAAAACCAAGACTCTAATACAACGACAACAATTGGATGATACAACATGTAAAATGAATGTTGGTTATGATCAATCATCTCCTATGGCAAAAGAATCACGACGAAAAACACCACCCACCACCCATCCATTTCAAAGCCTACAAAAAGGAGGAAAAAAAGAAAAGAAGCAGAAGCAAATCATCATTCTCTGCCTCGTTAGGATCACAACGAAAAACACCACCCACCACCCATCCATTTCAAAGCCTACAAAAAGGAGAAAAAAAAAAGAAAAGAAGCAGAAGCAAATCATCATTCTCTGCCTCGTTAGGATCATCAAAATTATCCTCCTCAATGCCCCTGTAGCAAACTTATCTTGTCCCTGTTACGTGACAATATGAAGATTATTCTCGTATCCGTTGTTGCGTACAATAGGACGCAGTGGATCGGTCTTCCATATGCCATCAACTATAAACTTCATCTGCATAAATTGCCAGGAAAAAAAATATATAGTCAAAATGCCTTAGATGACAAAAACACTCTCAGGTCATACTCAAGTTCATGAAAACTGACCTACCTCATATTTGCCTGGATACAGCTTCAGGCACACAGAAAAAATACCTGAACTTGATTTCTCCATCTTCCTCTGCAAGGTAAATCATATGTCAATAGAAAAAAAAAAGAGAAACATCACACGGAAATTTCTCCGTGAAATTGGCATTTCTTTATGATGCTGTAGCAGTCCAAGCTAGTCAAGATCTTCATAGCCGTTTTTCAGGTCTGTGATACTTGTTTTGGGGGAAAGATTAAGATGAAATTAAAGGATTAAGTACAAGAAAACATACGTCAATTAAATGTATTAGTGGGGATTAGTATATGTGCTTTTACACTAGATCAATGCTCTTTTGGTGTTCCATTGTCAGGGTGTTCAAAACTTAAACCAGATCATTCAACGGCTCCTACCGCACTGGTGCAAGTAATTGTTCATTGCATTTGGTTAAGCCTTCTTCGCTAGTTGCCTAATCTACAACACATGCCGGTTGTTTTGATGTGAAAAACTCCACCATGAAAATTAGTTTTCTATGTAAAATATCTCTAGTGAAAATTCCTGTTACCTACGTTTTTCCAAGTTTTGTTGCAAGTCTTCAAAAATTAGGATTGACAGCAGCTAGTCCTTGAGATCGAGCTAGGGTAGTGCAGTCCAAGTAAATTTGTTGTACCAAGGACTACCCTTCAAAGCTGGTAGCTTTCAAAAGGCCTTACGGCTACGTTCAATTGTCGGAAATGTTGTGTAGGAAATTGGTTCTGAGGAAAAGTGAAGTGAAGTAAAGGAAAATGAAATTTATTTTCCTGTGTGTGTTCTATTGACAAGAAATCTGGCAGGAAAACAAGAACTCCTGCCTTCTGGCAAGACTTATTTTACAGGAAAGTGTTTCCCAATGGAAAAGTTGAAGCTTTGGGTCTTACAACTTTTCTGGTAACTAAACATACAGAAAATTACAAGGAAAGTTGATTTTCCTGTCCTTTCCCATCCTTCCGTGCAACTGAACAGGGCCTAAAGCATGCACACCAGAACTTTTAGTGCGGTCCTGATCTGAAAAACATGCGATAAAATGACTGAACCATTATCCTTGAACATAAAAATGACTAATTTATTGTCCATGCAAACAAATAGAGCATAATAGTGGCTGTGCTAAAGAGAATTGACTCCTCAGTAACCAACTAATTTAAGAACACTCTCCTTGTACATCTAGTAAGAGGATAACAAGTGTAAATGCAAAAGCATATACCCAGCATAACTACATAATATGTTGGTCTAGTGCCCAACTTGATTAAGGAGAATGCCAAGTAATGAATGATGTTAAGATGGGATTAAACCTGAGTGGTCCAGCCATCAAAAGATCCTGCTAATAGAACTTCAGAGGCTGGATTAGGCCAAACAACACAGCTAGTACGAACAAGATGCAAAGCTCTACGACCAGCGTCAATCCTCTTCTGCTTCTCTTCTATCTTCTTTTGTGCGTCACTGCAAATTTGCTAGCGGATGAGACACATGCCAGTGGGGAAAAGAAACTTCCAAGGCACATGTCGCTAGATATACAGGAATTACACTTACATGATTGCAAGTGTCATCTTCCCTTCTAATACTGCCAACTTTGCACGTATTGACCGCAATCTGTCCTTGGCTTTCATGATCTCATTTTCCTGGAACTCCCAAGCATCAGAAATCTTATGCAAGTCATTGGAGGTTTCACGACCCTGAAGCACATAGGAGGAAAAAACAATAAAAATACAAATCAATGGTACCTTATCTGAAAAGGTTGAAAACCAACTGCTTCTTTGTGAACATGTGGAATAAAAAGATGCTGCAACACTTCTCCTTCCTCAAGATATCAACGGATTTGTATCCAACTTGTGTCTTCTTACCCGAGGAACATACAAATTTTCAACAGATTTACGTTTTATTTCAAGAACAAAAGGCTAGTTACCGATCATAAGTTGCAGATAAGAATGGCAGATTCCAAAAATGTCAAACACTATAGTCAGACCATCAAAGCCATAAGTTATTCAAAACCCATAACCAATGAAAAGAAAACTTTAGCTAAAGCCTGAGAGTCCTACTGGAGCTTTATGCATGGATCAGCCAACAGGGTGAAAACACCTTGTTCAAAATATGCCTCAAGGACAAAAACTGGAATCTTTAGTTCTCCACTCCCTTCCTTCCATATTTTTAGTCCCTCTTGGATTCCGTGCCATTTTCAAACCCAAAAAAGGCATTTCAGAATTATTTTTAAAAAAATTTACACTGTTCAATAGAATAAGGTAAAATTATAGGACCAAGGGAATACTACCTAACAAAAAACCAGTTAGTTGCATTGGATAGTCTCATTGACAAGAAAGAATTCCAAAACCACAATGTAAATCTTCACATCTACCAGGCAGTGGTGGAGCAAGAAATGTGGCTAGTGGGGTCACAATCTTGAAGTCATGTACGACATATTATTATTTTTGTAATAAAATATATTTTTTTATCAGAGAATAAGTATGAAAACTTAATACACGTCAAGAAGATATAAAATTGACTTAAAACAACTCTCGACAACTTTTCTCTTATTTAAAAAAAGGATACATGAAACATGTAAGAGCATCCACACCGCTAGCTATTTTGGCAAAATTCCTTACCATTTCCCAAAACTGGCAAATTGGGTGCCACACCCACAATACCAAAATTTCTCTCAATTTAGCAAATGCCAATTCTTTTGTCATATATGGCAATATTTCCATTTTTGAGATTGAGAGAGAAATTGAAAGAAATAGCAAAAGATGGGTAAAACACCTTTGCCATTCTTCTGTCAAAATGACACAATTCATTGTCCAAAAATGAGAATGGCAATGGCGAAATAGCATTCATGGGTATGGATGCTCTAAGGTATCAATTGATTCTCGTTCAACAATTAAACAGTTTCTTCACAATCTAGTAGAAATATTCACTTTGTATTT
Source organism: Rhododendron kiyosumense (assembly GCA_019656275.1). Classification (NCBI taxonomy): domain Eukaryota; kingdom Viridiplantae; phylum Streptophyta; class Magnoliopsida; order Ericales; family Ericaceae; genus Rhododendron; species Rhododendron kiyosumense. The sequence continues at coordinate 70,272 of BPLS01024046.1, forward strand.
GGATGAAATGCTGGGGCAATTTCATACCTTCAGTAAAATTCTTGTGGCAATTTTACATTTTGATGGGGTCATTCACTAATTAAGTAACAAATCCCAACTAATTTGAAAATTCAGAGGGATCGATTGACCCCACTTGCCCATATGGCCCTCCGCCCTTGCTTCTGGGTGAAAAAAGTTAAGGAGCAACTATAGATTCGGAGAAAAATGCGTTGAACCGCCATCAGGATTCAAGAAGTTACACAGATTTGTGTGTACTTTCCTGTGTATTGGTACTTGAACAAGTCATTCCCAAAAATAATGCCAAGCCAGACAAAGCCTATTTACTAATTATAGTACACGAATGCACTAGCAATTTTGAAAGTGATTTCAACAAAAAAAAATTGTTCACTAAGTTCCGGAACACCTACCGCCACTGACCTATGGACCTGGTGTGGACCCCATAATACAACATTTCAACAGTTGTTTTGAACGTTTTACATTTCTAGATTTTGGTCGCGCAGCTTAATTTTACGCCAAACATAAACAGAATCAACAGATAGAAAAATGGGCAGGTTTGAACTATATGGACATTCTGAATACCTCTTTGGGAACATGTTCCTCACTCTTGGACCTCAAAACAAAAAGTGCAGATGTAAGCTCAAGCTCCAGGTGGTGAAGGCGAGTTCGTATCTCATTGTTGCTAATATCATTCGGTTTGTTCAAAGATTCAGCAGAGCACTCTCTCATTGCAATATATTCATCATCTGAAGCAACCTTTTCCTCCGGAATTTGATTGTCCATGAAAGAGATTTCTGCCGCTGCACATATTGAAAGAGCAAATGAGGAGTTGGATACGTAACATATCCTCGATTCCAAATCTGGAACTTTAAATTGCAACAGAGACTTAGGAATGGAAAACCTTCAAATTCCGAGTCCGAGAAGCCTGCCCTCTGAATGCTCCAAGCTTGCCACGATTCTGGCTTTTCTGAGCTCGTTGAACCATCAAAATCTGCCACAGATCTGCTATGGTTAAGCTTGCTACCTGATCTGTTGATATCTATGCCATTATCACAACTGCCTGATGTGAGTCTGCTGCTTCTTCCAAGGTTAGCACTGTCTTTTACAACATAACAAACACCACAAATAACATTTTAGAATCTATAGGCGTAAAGGCGAACAATGCTATACACACACATAAAAAAAAGCTATCAAAGTCTAAATGGTACTTCCACATCCAGCAGCAACTTCTTTACTTCATAAATAGCTAGATGGTTAGTACAAATGATCATCTGCTATTTGCTTGACGTAAGTGGAATCCAACATCATGAAAGAATCAAAATAACCATCTTACCCCCATATCTAGATGTTTCAATATGCGAATCACCTCCACCATCTTTACTCGATGCAAGGTTAGAATACCCATTGCCACCAAACAACAAATTCCTCTGTTTTTCCAATCGAGTCAGTATACCCTCAATCCCACTTTCTTGCTCATCTCTCATTCCACTGTACAAAAAATGAAAAACAAAAAGGCAAAGTCGTGAAAGAACAAGACGAATTGATCCACACAATCAATAAAGAAAGCAAATCAATCACATAGCACAAGAACAAATGATATAAGCAGTACAACAGTATGCCTATGGAGAGGAAGAAACCCCACAAACCACAATAAAGATTCCAATGCTCAACTCTCACAACCTCCGTCAACTGTCTTACAGAACCCAGAATGGAACATACAAGACATCTTGCTACGAAAAGAGTGAAAGATATTCCTAGTAAAGACTCTAAATCAGGCAGGTAAACGCAGACAGAGAAAACAGTCGAGAAATCACAATCATACAATATCTATGTAGTGCCAATCCAGGACAAGTTCCTTTTTTTACTACTCCAAAAAGCTAGATTATTATTTCAACTGACTTTCTTTCGTTTTTTCCATCATATTCTCTTCGAAGGCGTTTACCCCTTATTGAATCGGGGCATCGAAACGATAACAGAAACATGAGTTCAATTAATCCATTTATTATTCAACAAGGGAAAATATTATCTAGACGAGCAAATTGAAGATAATCAAATGGGTACATACCATTTCCATTTTCTAAATCACAAACCCAAATGTAACGAAAAGAACATTACATAGAGGAGAGGGAAAAAAATAATAAAAGAGAAGCGAAGCGAAACTCACAATGATCGCCCAGAAGAGGACGGAGAGTGAGAAGAATCGGATGAAACGGGAGAGACCCTACAAGAATCATCAGAAACTCTAGCAGTTATATCAATAACTTCTTGAACCTTCTCTTGTTCTTCATTTTGATGATTACCCAAATCCCAACCCATAGAAAGCCAACCACCTTCCTTGACAATGGCCTCTACCAAATCCATCCTGCCAGCATTAACTAACTCTTCCTTGGACGGAAACACCCCAGGCTTCTCTGATTTCTTCATGAACTCAAGAATCTCACTCTCCAATACCAAGTCCCCCTCGCTTTCCCAGGCCTTGTAGCAATAATAATATCTCTTGCTCTTGAAATTCTTCCGAAACCCTAGAGAAAATGTATCCGAGAAAATTCCCTTGTGTCGTCGACGATGGGTTCTTGGGTTCACGACGAGGGTGGTCAGGGGTGAAGAAGCGGTTTCGGAATTATTATTATTCAAGCGTCGGGGCAGGAAGAGAAAGTGGTGTGGGGTCGTGATGAGCGACGACATTGTTCAGGCATATTTCGTCGAACACCTGGAGGTCGGGTGGTCAAGAAGGTGGATACAGCAAGTTTAATACAACAGAGAGAGAGACAGAGACAGAGAGAGAGAGAGACAGAGACAGAGACAGAGAGAGAGAGAGTTGTGAGTGAAGCAACGAACAATGCGTACCGGGAAGCGTGACGCAGATTCTCAGTCACAAGGAGGGAGAAATAGTTAAAGAAAGACTACGGATACTAGTAGATACTGAAGGTGGTGACTAGTGAGATAGAGAGAAAGTGTGGCTGGGGGAAGGCGTGTTGTTTTTTTCCTATTTTTGATCATTGCCGATTCATGGGTGTGTATTGTTCGAAGTGTGTTTTGGGGTTAAAGGGCGCGTTTGGCGGATTGTGAAATGGTCGGGGGCTAAATTTGTTGCCCAACTTGGGAATATTTCCAATTCCTCAAAATGACAACATACCAGTTTTTTTATTATTATTATTTAAAAAGAATTGAGTTCCGATTGTAATTTTTTTAAGTTTTTAGATCTCTCTTGTTATGACGAAACAATAATTCATAAAAAAAATTAATAAATGTGAAAAAAATTTAAATAAGAACAAAAAAAGGAGGTCATTTTGCTAATTAGGCCAAAATAGGACGGCTCAATTTTAAATATTTCTTGCGCTTATTTTATTGATTGAAATCCTCCATGTTTTAGAATTCGTCAAGCGCATTGGTCACCATAATAACCATGTTGACCAAATATTGTGTGTTTTTGCGGTAAACTATTTTTGCAGATTTTGAGATTCTAACTTTTCAAAATTAATTGGATTGTTTGCCAAAATATTATAGATAATGAATTTTTGAATTTTACATATTCTGAAAAGCTAAAAAAGGAATGAGATTCTCAAAATCCTAAAAGCTGGGTTTTGTGTAGTTTTTGCTATTCTAGAACAGAAATTCACGCAAAAAAAAAGAGAGAATGAAATTCTAGTAATCTCGTAGCTAGTGTTCTACAACAAGGAATTAATTGCCAATAATTAATCGCTGGCGGGGCCTATTCGATTAGGTACGACTAACGATTATTCGCTGATTACTATTTAATATGCACCAATTAATCACTCAAAAGTGGTTAATCGCCCGACTAGCGCCTAGCAACTTTTAGAATATTCTTTGTAGCTACAACAAACATGTTTCTCAACTTCTATTATCTGAAGTCCAAACTCTGTAGCATAATCTGAGTGAGTGTTCGTGAAAAATTATTTTGACAGATTTTTAGATTCTAGTTTCCAAAAATTAGTTTAGAATATTTGTCAAAATTTCTACAAAATTGATTTTTAGAAGCTACAGATTCTGAAAACCTAAAAAATGAAAAAAGTTCTCAAAATTTCAAAGCTAGGTTTGGATAGCTTTTGGGATTCTGTAATAAAAATTTTCAAAAAAGAAAAGAAATTCTCATAATCTCGCAGATACAACAAACATGTTTCTCAATTTCTCTTAAAATATGAAATTGAAAATCTGCAACATGGAATTTGAAGTTAGAATCTAACAATTAATATCCATAGCTATCATAAACACGCTTTAAAATTTAAATCTAAAATCTGTATCCACGGCTATCGCAAATACACCTATTAGCTGTTATGTTTTTCAAACACAGTTTTGTTGGTAAAAAAGATTGTAACATTGACATAAATGTGTTTTGAAAAATGCTTTAAATGATATCCGATGACAAAAGTATTCAAAACAAGTTTGAAGAAATAAATACTCGAAAATGGGTCTGAAAATACCATAAAACATAATCAACAGTGCCATTGAGAATCCTGCCCTCTCAAATTTTGATGGAGAAAAAATTATAAATCCATAAACGTTTGCACAAACAAATCTCACGTCAGGCCAACCAAAAAATCTCACGTCAGTATGTCAGCTCCATGCACACTAGTGGTACAATGTGTGTGGAAGTCGGAACCCACACTTATGTGATTATTTATGCATTTGTTTGTTCATAAAAATATTTATAATTATAGAATGATTAGCTTGATAGGTGCGCACAGTGGCAACGACAAGACTTGGAGTGTGAGGTCGAGCAGTGGCGACTCCAGGAATATTATTTAATGGGGTCAAAAATTTTCTCAAGTTTAAATTACATTCAACCAATATTTATAATCGTTAATTGTAGGTCAATTCCTGATAAAAAAAAATTATAGGTCAATTCGATTTTTATAGTTTTCTTCAAAAAATTCCTTTCTAAATTAGCTTGAGACAAGCCAAAAAAAAAGCTAAATTAATCTCAAACAAGTAAACAGAAAGATGATATGATATCAATCTCGATAGCTTACATATTCTTATGACGTATTTTCTTTTAACCCAAAAAATTCTCTCAAACCTCACCCACTTGAAAAACTAATTTAGTCTCAGAAGCCTTGTTGTCAGTTCAAAATCCAATTTGTCTTTACCTAAATAGTTCCAAGGCAATGATACTTTCTTGTTTCTTTGCAAAGTAAAATAAGATGCATGTGTATTGTTCCTCTTACAGAGTCTACAATGCAATAATTAAAATTAAACGGTTGCTAAAGTTAATGATGTATGCTCAAATTAAAAAGTGCTTATATTATAATAATTAAACTTAGCAACCTCTTAATAACTCATAAAATTTGGGTATTTGAATAATCAAAACTAGTAACTTTTTACTAATAACCAAATTTATTGGACCCCACATCTTCTCAATCAAGTACAACCATTAGAAGAGTGAAACTCACCCTCTATAAAGCAAATGCTTTATTAGTAGGTGAACCTCACTCTTCACTTTGGCAAGTGGTCGTGCATTTAACAATATTGATCACTTTATGGATTTTAACAAATACTTTTCACTTTCACTTATTTTACTAGAATATCATTCAATGTAGACCATTAGATTAAAAAGAAAAAAAATTGACCGTTAGATTTGAATTTTTTCCAACTTATTTTGATTATGGACAAAAAATAAATAATGTGGGACTTGATATTGCTAACTTTCACAATCTCTAAATAAATAATCAAAATCTGATGTGGCAAATTTTGATTATTCACTTTTGATTATTTCATTGTGGATGCTCTTAAGGCCCCACGTTTGATACCTCTCATGTATCATCAACTCTTGGGGAAAATGACAACCAATGACGTATTTTAATAATTAATACCCGCCAAAGATATTTTCAGCATTAACAAATGTTCTCAGCATATCCTTGGCGGGTATTAATTATCAAAACACGCCCTGTGCCGTCATTTTTCCCAACTACGGAGAAGTTGGCGAAAGAAGCATGCCCCATCAATCTACCAGATGTTGTACGACTTTAGCAATCCCGCACGAAGCTAGGCACCAAGGTAGAACTAAGAATCCCAATCATTCTTGTAAAAGCCTTGTTACTAAGCGACACGAGGAGTGGTGGGCAAAGCATGCAAGTGACTTTGTCAAGGGAAATATTGAGCCAACCGAGAAAGAAGGGAAGCCCAAGCCTTACATCAAAATTCACATAAAGAAGACCAATAAAGTTGCACCCTCTTCTCTGAATCCTAAAGTTACTTTAAAGTCAAAGCCATGCAAGAAAAAGACTTTGCCTTCTCCCAAAACTTGTGAAGTTGGAGGGACTCTAGAGCAAAAGCAAGCAAAGGCAAGGGAGCAACTCTACCTACTGTCAGCGCCCACGAAGTTGAAGGCACGAGCCCAATAGCAAGCAGAGCCAAACCAAGTCGCACTTTGGATAATTATTCTTCAACCTGCAAGAAGCACTAGCTCCTTGGCCTTCAGCTTGTTGATTGATGGGGCAGGCTTCTTCTGCCAACTTCCCTTGACAAAAGTTGAACTATCGTGAGAATCGGGGAGGACTGTAAGGTTCAATAATGTACTCTTTATCACAACAAAGAGTTAGGTAGCTTGAACGAAGACTAATGGTATAATTTGTCCAGGATTGGGATTGCGCTCTATCGTCCACCATGAACAACTCGTCTCTTTCAGACAAGACAAGGACAATATTTGTGAAGGATCTACGTTTCTAAGGAGATTGCGGGTTGCCCTGTCTTTAATTAGGTTATGTGTCAATCGATGGTGAAATTGAGTCCCTAAAAATCAATCGATGCATGCGTAAACTAGCACGAATACATTAAGAGTTATTGAAAAAACGGTGCAGTAGTGTATTGTTTTAACAGAAGAATTGCTTAATACTTTGCAGTTGGGAAACTATGGTAGGGTCATAAATAATCTTTAATAGGTACAATCTTCGTCAATAGATATTTATAGCATAATAGTAGTAGCATTTTAATTTCTGCCCATGGGGTCATCCGACCCCACTAATTTTGTTGTAGTGTCGTCAGTGGGGTCGGGTGACCCCATAGAAATATGTTTTTTTGGCTACTACTATATTGCACTTTTTAAAAAAATTAGTAAATGACCCCTTAGAATTTGATGGTGACATCACCCGAATAATTTTTCAATATTTATAGCACCTGAAAGTTGCGTACAAAATAAAAAGGGACGGGGTCCTCTTTGATAATTATCCCAGATAGTCTAATATTTTTTCACAATGAAGAGATATACGTGAAGATATGTTTGTAAGACACACTCGTGAGACATGTAACGCCCTGATTTTCAGAAATAAATCGGAGGCATCAAATATTGATTTCTAAAACTTTATTAATTTAAAACCAAAATCCAAACCGGATAATTCTCCCTAAAGATTCGTCTATTACAAACCATTATAGAAATACTAAAAATAGTCTTTATGATAATAACTTAAACAAAATAACAGAGCCGTCTTCTAAGATTGATACGGGTCCCAAGCGTATTCTGGCTCCACTCCCACCTCTGGATTCTCTTCCGCATAAAACTGTTCGCCTTCAGGGTTCTGTGGTTCTTCTTGATTTTCTGCAAAATCTGGCACGGAAGCCAGACAATCCGTACCTGAGTGAAAGAGTTCACCCCGAAGTATAATCCAACTCAACTACCCCTCTTACTTTACAATTAGCAAGTACAAGATAATATTGAATCGAAGAGTCAAACAGAGATTTCACACATGAACCAATTTATTACTATCCGTTACCTTATATGAGATCTAAGATCTCATCCACGAGATCCTTTCCTCCCATACCACTAACTATGATCGTGTCATGGAAAATCCCCCCCTTGCTTGTCCTGCATACGGGATTCTAAATGAATTCATCTAAGTTATGTACTTCGCATAAATTCATTTAGGACCATAACAGGGGGCACGATTACCCTTTGGAACTTTCCATGGCGTACCATACATTAGAGTCGCCACCACCCCTAAGCCACTAACTATGACCGTGTCATGGGACAATCCCCCTTGCTGGCCTTGCAAGGCACAATTACCCTTTGGAACTTCCCATGGCGTACCACACGTTAGGGTCACCAAAATATCATCACTGGGCCCCGCAGGTCACCCTTATCATCACTGGGCCCCGCAGGTCACCCTTATCCATTGCCAAATCAAAATCCACAATCTCACGACTTCAACACTTTAACATTTTTTTCCATCAACTTAGCATCGTCTAGATGAAATCTATTCGCATACCACCCCATGTCTCTAGGGTCCAATCTAGCATTCAAATCAGGTATCGGTACTATGTACAATTAAATCAAATAATAATTAAAATAAATAACCAGCAATGCAATCACATAACTTTTATGAATGGGCCGTTGCCCTTATTCTCGTATGGTCACAATGTCAATAATGAAGTAAAACTTTTATAACAATTTTTAATAAAATATTTCCTAGGCTCTTATTAATTATTTCTAATTAAATAGTTTAATTAAAATCTAATTAAATGCATTAATTATATAGAAATATTAGAATAATTAATCATGACCTAATAAGAGTCCTAAAGGTCCTATGTAATCAGTTGAATGTCAAAAGTTGGGTTCGGAGGGTCAAAGAGTTAAATTATATGAAAACATTAATTTAAAATGACCGAAAGTGAAGTAAATAGACAATAAATAATTAATTATAAAAATAAATGTTGAGACTGACATAATTTCATATTTGGACAGTGAGGAGTCTAAATAAAATTGTTCGGGCATTAATAATAATGTTTATAAAGTTGTAAAGTAATTTTGATTGGAATTACTTTAAAAATAATAATAAATAGTGAATTAAATAAAAAAAATATTTAATTTAACAAGTTACTGTATTTGACATTCAAGAAGTCTAAAAAAAAAAATTAGTTGGAGTGTTAAAACGTTGGTTGAAAGGTCATAACTAATTTTCGTTTGTAAACGTTGAACGATAACTAATAAATAATTTAATAAATAGATAATTAAATATAAAAAAATATGATCTCAACTAGTTATGATCTTTGAGGTGTGAAAAGTCTAGGAAAAATAGTTCGGGGATCGAAAATCAAGTTTAGAAGGTCGCAAAACAATTTTCGAAACAAAACAGTTCCTGCCGCAAGGTTTGACCGAGTCAACCTTGCGGCTAAGCTCTCTGCCGTGAACTTTTCTCTGGTTCTTGCAGCCCGAAGGTCGCGGCCGCAAGGTCGTGTCCAGAAATCATTTTTTTGGTTTTTCTTGCTATTTTCAATGCATGGGTTCATTTGGGACGATGGGTTATGCCTAATAACATTAAATATACTTAGAGGAAGGGTTGGGAGAGATTATACTACCTCAAATCGGATCGAATTGATTTTTGATCGAAACTTGAATTTTGGGGAAGAAGACTTCGGGTTCTTCGATCGGGAAACTTTGGGACCGAATTGGATGACGTTCGGTGATCCTAGGGATTGTAGGAAGTGTCTGGAATGATCAATTCGGGTTTCGATCGATTCTAGATCAGAAACCCACTTTTCTCTCTCTTTCTTTCTCTCTCTAGAACTCCGAGGATTGGAGCTTCAATCTCTCCTGTTTTTCTCTCTTTTCTGGACTGGTGGGGCGTGAGAATTATAGTGATTTGACCTAGGGTCGGATGGTGACGTATATATAGGATAATTGGAAGAGTTTCGATTAGAATTGGATTTAAAGAGGTTGAATCCTATAGGGTTTCGGTATGGACGAAAATATAGTCAGGGAGATGAATTAGAGACCGAGTAGGAGAGCGAGAGATGATAGGATTATTATGCATGCAATTTAAATAAATAAAAGTAGGATAATTAAGTCTAAATTAATTATATTTGTATATATCTACTAGGTAATTATAAATAAGTAGATTTTATTATTACAAATAATGCTTTTTAATGATATTATTAATTATAAAAATTACGGGTCGTTACAAGACAAGTCCATGAACTGTCCGGAGTAGTTACTGGAAATGATACACTCCCGATCAAACCTGGGTTTTGTGTAGTTTTTGCTATTCTAGAACAGAAATTCACAAAAAAAAAAAAGAATGAAATTCTAGTAATCTCGTAGCCAGTGTTCTACAACAAGGAATAAATCATCGATTAATCGCTAACGGGGCCTATTCGATTAGGTCCGACTAACGATTATTTGCCGATTACTATTTCATATGCACCGATTAATCACTCAAAAGTGGCCGATTGCCCGACTAGCGCCTAGTGACTTTTAGAACATTGCTCATAGCTACAACAAACATGTTTCTCAACTTCTATTATCTGAAGTCCAAACTTTACAACACAATCTGAGTGAGTCTTCATGAAAAATTATTTTGACAGAATTTTAGATTCTAGTTTCCAAAAATCAGTTTAGAATATTTGTCAAAATTTCTACAAAATTGATTTTTAGAAGCTACAGATTCTAAAAACCTAAAAAATGAAAGAAATTCTCAAAATTTCAAAGCTAGGATTGGGTAGCTTTTGGGATTTTGTAATAAAAATTTTCAAAAAACAAATGAAATTCTCATAATCTCGCAGCTACAACAAACATGTTTCAATCACTTTTTCATTCTTTTCTTCCTTGTTCTTGCATTTATTTAAAGAGAGAGAAAGTGAGGGAGAGAAAGAGAATCGGCCAAGAGAGAGGGAGAGAAAGAGGAAAAAAATAAATAAATTCAAGCACCACTACCTTGCCACCTTTCCACCACCACTCAAAACCACCATTTGATCTTTAAATTTCAAAATCTAAAATTTGTTCGGATTTGTAGTTAAGAGAAAATTATTTTTCTTTTCATCAAATTCCAACAGAGGCGACATCACTCCGTTTCGACCTGATGAATCCGTAACCCGATACTACAAAGAACAACGGTAGAAACCTCCTATCTGTTCATCTAAATATAATGTTGATGTGTTATATGTTTAACTATTTATTTATTATTTTTATGATATCACATGATTGAATTGTTTAAGTTGAAAAGTTGATTTTATTGTTATAATGCTTAATTAAATGCATGTTTGTAGATAAATTGTGATGTTATAATTTTCAATGTTGTTTAAAATAGAAATGCATGAAATTAGTGATTTATTATTATCGCATGATTGTAACAAGCTTTGAAAGAATAATGTGAACGTGGAGAAAATAATGCATGATTACTAGACACGAGAAATGAGAACCCGATGGAATATAAAAGAACTAGTGTTAATCCGTACCTACGACACTACGCGTCTCTGTTGGAAGGGGATGACAGTTGTGTGATGCTTCGTTATCTTCCGTGTTGAAGAATATTACCCCAAGCGTAGGGTTTAAATATCGATGAAGCAAAATAATCCGGAGAAGTCCGGGATCGTACCCAAGGGAATTGTTTATGGCTCGCCTCGGATTTGTAGATGCAAGTAGGGTTTTCGACTTTTAGCCAGTCAACTTGGTTTTACTTTGAACGGTGGAATTAAAATGGCTAATTAAGAACGAATAAACTAGGAAAAAGACAGGTTAGGTCTAGGAATCCTAGCACTCATGACTTGGGCTAAATCACACTTTTCACCAATTCACACGATTTAAAATACACAATTGTAGGTATCAAAACCGGGAAAAAGAGATTCGATTATCAAGCTAGCTCTAGAGCTCATTTGGTGAACACCTCGAGCGACAGAGCTCTAAGCATCATGTGTGGTAGGTAGGCGAAGCTCCTACCTACACATGATCAAAGAGGTTAACACCTCGGTAATTTCCCAAATGAATCCGAACCCCACATTAATTTTTAAATCTAAAAATTGAAGCTTTATTGGTGAAAAATGCCATTTTTGCCCAAGCCATGGGATGCTAATCATCCCATGACCCAACCCTTGAAACTACTCACGCATATCTACGAAGATAAGAGCAAGCGAAAATCGACTAAGCATAATTGAAAAGACAAGACTAGAATTAAACTAGAGATTAAGATAGATCGGGAATAAAGCAACAACGTTAATTAAAACGACAATATCAAAAACTAACTAATTAAGGCAGAAAATTAAATATTGAAAGGCTGAAAAATAAGAACACTCAAGAACAATGCAAAAAGTAAAAATGAACCTAAGCTAGATCTAGAAATTATCCCAAAAACGTGCTACTACTTGTTTGTACAAAAATGATGTCACAAACTTAAATACTCAGGAGATCCGCGCCTGGAATATTCCCACGATGCTCTGGAGATTCGCCCTTAAGGCCCTCGGCATCGCTGGCAAAGTGCTTAAGCTGGGCCACTAAGAGGCTCGGCATCGATGGCACTTGATTCTTCCCATCGATGCCGAGATGGTTAAAGGCTTGCGCGTAAAGGGGCTCGGCATCGATGGACCTCAATGCTTCCCATCGATGCCGAGGTTGTTAGAGGCTTGCTCGCTGCTGCTGCTTTGCTCGGGCCATGCCTTGGCCTTCTGCTCCAGACTTAGCCACGCCTTGGCTGCGGCTTGGCTGATGCTCTTCTGCTCGGGCCACGCTTGATGTTGCCTTGGCCACTTTGCTTCAATCTTGGCTGCGGCTTGGCCATCTGCTTTTCTGCCCGGGCTGCGCCTTGGCCATTCTGCTTCAGCCGCGCTTTAGCCACAGCTTGGCCACGCCTTGGCCTTTAAAACTCCTTCTTATGCGATTCGCCTACAAAACAACTCCAAAACGTTCTACGAGCAAAAATCATTAAAAACAACTAATTAGCACTTAAATTAACACTAAGCCTAGTTACTAGCGCACCCTATATTCCATTTCCGGGTGTTTATCACGTGATTTAGGTGAAAACTATGGGCACTTAACCGGGAAGCGGGAGGAGGCACTACAGCCTTTGGATCAAATGAATTTAAGTCGTTCCAACAACTTGTCCCCACACCCTTCTGTTTTATAATAGAGATGGTTAGCAAAATCATGGCTCGGGTGTGTGTGTGAGCATGAGAACCTGATGGAATCTGAAAGATGGTTAGCGGAATCATGGCTTGAGTATGCGTGTGTGAGCATGAGACCCCGATGGAATCTGAAAAGATAGTTAGCAGAATCATGGCTCAGGTGTGCGTGTGTGAGCTTGGGAGCCCGATGGAATCTAAAAGATGGTTAGCGAAATCAGTGCTTTTGGGTAGAAAAATTAGCCTTGGAGCCCGATGGAATCTGAAAGATGATTAGCGGAACCAAGTGCTCAAGGACATATAATGGACAATGGAATCGATACTTGAAAAATGATGACACGATTTACAATACGCTATGATAACTTTGAAAGGACACCGACACCTCTGTTTACCTCTGTGATGTGAAATTTTTGCGAAATGATAAACTGTTATATGCTATTTTTGTTAGTATATGAGACATATGGGTAGAAATTAGCTATTGAGCTTAAAAGCTCATGGTGCTACTTTTGTGGCCCTGACATTTTATGTCAGACCTAGGTGACGAACAAAGTTTACTAGTTGGAGGAGTGCGGTGCTGCTCAGAGACTTGACAATGAAGAAGAACGACGCGAGGAGTAGAATTTACCCTAGTGTCCTTCCTATCATATTTGTTAAATGAACTTTGAAATTAAGGAGAATTTAGTTCGTAATGAATTTATATTTAATAAATGTTAAAAATTTATTAAATTGATGTTTTTAAAAATTGGGGCGTTACAACTTTACTCGGGAAGGGGTTATAAGTACTTACGGAATATTTTTTAAGAAGACAATTTTAAACTAAAAAATAATGGGCTTAATAAAATCTAAAAATATGAAATATAGATATTGTTTGAAAGATCTTGATGAAATCTTTAATACGGTGCAAAAAAAATTAAAAAATTATTTTTTATTTACATTATTTTTAAATTTAAAAATATAAAATAAGTACTTATTTTTAAAAAAAAATATTCTAAAACGGGGCCTAAGTAACCATCTTTTGTTTTACCAAGTGGCCAGCTCACTACACCAGCCTTTATTTGGACTAGACGATCAAGTCGCGATCATTACTTGGACCAAACGATCATGTCAAACAGTCAAAGCGTTTGACACGTAACCTTAATCCCATTCTGGCCAATCAAATTTTTGTAACTTTTAACGTGGGGAAGAAATCGAGTTGATATTGACACGATTACCGACGCACCGTACGCAACCAAAAAATAAGTGGGGTTTGAAAACTCCAAGAGCAATTAAATAATATCTCAGTTTGCGGATAAATGGCTACGGATGTTTGATAAATGCCCCCTTACAAATTTTTGTTGCTCGAGATATTAATTTTGTGGTGATTTATTATACGAACTTTTGTGGTTCATGAAATTCCGTGACTCCTTTAATGATATTTTTGTGGTCAAAATATATGTATTCATATGAACTATTGTAATTACTTTTACAAATTTATCATCAGAGAAATGAACAGTTAGACTGCAACAATTAATACATTTATCTTTTCAAAAACTATGGCTTTGTTCGTTTGAGAGTTTGGAGTATTTTAGTTTTGGTAGTTGGTGGAGAGAGAAATAGAGTAATGATTGAAAATAGGGGTAATGATTGGAGAGAGATAGAGAGAGATGAGAAAGTAATAATTGAAAAAATAGGGTAATGATTGAGGAAAGAAGTAGGGTAATGATTAAAAAACTAAGTTAAAACTAAGTTAAGTATCAAAACGAACATAGCCTACATCTTTATATATATCCAACCTACCGGATTACTATTTTTATGAAGAATAAACATATATGGTAAATCCATTTTACTCCCATGAGCTATCAGATGATAATGATTTTTTTGGGTAAGTCGGAAATTTGAGAGAGAGAGAGAGAGAGAGAGAGAGAGTTTTTTTTATTCATGCAGCAAAGTTCCGGCCCAAGTTCTAGAGACTATGTGTTACCAACAGGCCCAAGGACTGGAGTTTCTCCGGCCTTTATTAGGAGACAAGACGATCGATCAAAGTCACCAATTGGCTGAAGGGATTGAATTCTTTTCTTTTTTTTTTTTTCATTCGTTAGTCCTAATCTACTATATCTTAAGAAATTTGGGGAGGAAAATAGATGCTTACGAAAATCAAACTCTGCCAATGTGCATGAGTGTATGAAAGAGTTAGACACCAACTGCAGTACTCGATCCACTTGAAGCAAACTTTCGGAACAAGTTCCGATCCTAATCAACAGAGACTATAGCGATGAGTCTCGGGTCAAAAAAATTAAACACTTGTCTTATGATTTAAAACAGCATGTCAAGATTCGTGTGAGCGGGGAGTGATAGCGAGCCACTTAAATATTTTTGGGGTTATATAATCAGTTAATTTATTGACAACTATCAGAGACAGGTATAGGGGAAGTACTATAATAGTATAATATATATATCTGGTATACATCTGTGACCAGCAAATTCTCACCCAACCTAATTTAAATTTTAATGTCCATGATTAACCTGAGAGAATTATATGGTGCTTCTGGGACACTGCCAAGTGGTGCCTAAGTGAAACGTCCTCTTTTTTCACCACACATTAGAATAAAACCTACACGCTTGTCTTTGATGTTTTTTTCCCACACTACACACGTGGTGGAAAGAAGACCTAGAGCACGTGGCGGTGCCCCTTGAATAATGATTTTTTAAAAAAATTAATTAATAGAGGCCACATGATTTTTCAGGTTAATTATAAGCTTGCATGAAATATCATATACCTAGCTTGCATGTGTTATCTGTGGACTAGCTAGGGTTAGGATTCTCTCTAGCACATCGAATTAACGTGACGGTCTCTTCAAGCATGCGAGCTACGATTTTAGGTTTATTTTTTGGCTTCCATTTTCGTGCATGGATCCCAGCTTCATAAGTAGTTTCTGCCATAGCCCATTGTGAGCCCTATCGAACATTTTCTTTAATAATCCGAACCGTTCATCTCGTAGAGCCCTGCAAACTAATATGTCTACGCAAAAAATCATCTTGATCGGATATCAATAGCTATGTCAAAAATTGAATTTTGGTTTATAAAACGGACAGCTTGATTCGGCCACTAGTATTTTAAGTTAAATTGTCCATGACCGTGGGTTTTATAAACCAAAATTTAAATTTTGGTATAGTTTTTAATATCTGATCAAGCTGATTTTTTACGTAGACACATATAACTTTTTGGACTCTATAAAATGAACAATTCATATTACTGCAGTGAATACTTAATAGGACCCACAATGAATGGCGGAAACCATATCTAAGGTTTCCACCTCATCCGGAAAGAATTTAATCTCACAAGACTAAGAACATCTCCAACCTTGCTCTTTATATTGCCTAATAATAGGAGTAACTTTTTTTTTTTACTAGCTAAAAGTAGCTAGAGAGAGAAAGAGAGCCCAAACTTAAGAGGTGGGTACCAACATCAATTTGACCATGTCATGGTCGGCCCAA